>WURT03154972.1:0-10870 GCA_009936505.3 Holothuria glaberrima | reverse complement strand
AGCTCGCTGATCAAATGACGACATACTCGATAAGTCTCAGATTACCTTGACTAATGGTGGTTGGAGGGATTTAGATTATGTTTAAAGGTAAATATGACCACAAGGTATTTAGTGTAGTACTAAATGTTTATATCGAAATTTAGGAAAAACTTGGTGGTGCAAGTCAGCCAAGGCCCCAAATGCTTAGGCTTACCTAGACTAGTAGGCTAGGCTACATTAACGTGTTGATGTGAATTTGGTTAGCCTAGACTAGGTTTCCTCAAAAATGTGGGCTTAGGCTTACCAGCAGCATCAGGTTTTCCCTTAATCATTTTGGTTATAAGTACGATACAAGCATTGAATAGTGCGCAAGATACCTTGTGCTTGTATAAACTTCAACAAAATCGTCGTTGCCAATCCCCCATTATTTCTGATAATCTGAGATTTATGCAATGAATGACATGCCCACATTAGGGATTTTTTCCAAAATTTATATATTGTGCATCAGATATCCCAACGGACACTCAAGAATCAACCAACGATTGGTTATAATAATGCAGCTAAACTATATTTATTAACCAATTCTGGGTAAATAATATAACCAACTTTTGGGTAAATGCATTAGCTAACAGCTGTTGGGCAAACCACCCAATTTTTGAGCGAATACATATGTGCCCAAAGTTGGTTAAAAGTTGATTAAATTTTTACCCAACTTTTAAAGAGTGTATTTGATCATGAAATGTCACAATTTTGGGGATACCACCGACTTTCTAGTGGGATTAAGAGGTTTCCATTAATTTCACGCAATTAACGTTGACCTCCGATAAACGCTGACCTTCAAATCTCAGACAGATCACTCCCTTTCTCTTAACATGACAGATTTATGTACCTAGGTGAAAGGTATCCATCATACGTGTATTGAAATATCGTGTGTTATCAAGGTTAGAGGCTATTTGAACTGTGCTTAAATGATCTCGACCTCTACTTTATACAAAAACAGCAGCTCTCATTTTCCTAGTATCATAATCCCATGCACTATTTATTTGAAAGTGTCTATCACTGCTTTTTGAGACATCGCGTTTAAAAACCAGGATTTTTTATTTTGACCTCCAGTAACCAAGATAAAACTAGTTAGGCTATTCATCACCAAATTTGCGCTTGAGAGTACAAAGCTAACTGGGTTTCAAGATTTAGCAATTATTAAAAATTCCATCCTTTGATTAGTATTGGTCAGTTGTGTCAAAGTGCCCTCGCGTCTCTTTGCATAGTCGTGTGCCGTCTGCTTTTCTCATGATCAACACGCCCTCTATAAGCTGTCAATCGGTATTTTTTAACTGAGGGACTAAGAAAATACCTGATTTTCGTGAAGTGTATACTTCAAAGCTATCTCTTTATGTTGTTTTTTTTCTTCGTCAATTGTCAATTAGCAATACAAAATGAACGAAACAATAAATAGTCATGGTTTCTTGGCATGGCTCTATGATCGAAGTCTACCTTGTCCAACTAAACATTTCACTTCTTATGGTCAAAGGCTACAGGTAGAGACGGTCAGCTTTAAGGTCTCACTTGTGTCGTGAACTCTTTAAAAACTGTAATTACTAATGACCCCAAACTTGGTGGATGAGGGAGTCGTTCTAAAAAAAATTGCCTCACATACCTTCAGCATGATCGGTCAAAGGTTAGATCTCAAAGTGAAAGACTGGTCAAGATAAGCAATGGTTCGAATTTGGTTATAAAATGACAGGAACATCAAACGATTCCTATAATAGTTATAGCTTCCTGGTAGAAACCTGGCAAACTTCACATTTGCCCTCCTAAAATTCAAGGTCACATGTTTTAAGAGTCGAATGACGAACTTGTCCAAAACTGAAAATTATACTGACCTGAAACTTGGTATTCTGGTAAATGGTTATAAGAACTTGTGCCTCCAGATATTCGAATTGACAGTGTCGAAGGTCACAGACCAAAGTTTGCATGAAGCAAATCCTTTAGTTTTCTTTAATTTTGTTGTAAATTAACATGGGGAAGTATGAAACAGCATATTTTTCGCCTTGACATTGACCATTGTCTTTACTGAACATTAAAAATACAGTTTTCATGAAGGATTCAACAACATTTACAGTAAAACGCCCATAAAATGCATCGCTCATTTGCAGACTAACTTAGTCTACCGTTGGCCAACAGTCAACAGCACTTTAACCACTAAGTACTGCGATCACGCAGGTCAAGAATGACTTGGTTGTCTAGGCGCCATACATCAATAAAATCACAAGAGCGTATTCACTGCCATGGAGATCGCAGGCAAGTTTTCACCACATGATACATTTAGTTGGGCTTCGCCTCTGGGCTCTTTAATAGTATTAGGCCTAGGCGTACGCTAAAATAACATAGATATTTGCCTAGTTACAATGCACACAAGACTGAAGAGAACTTTGTGCGAAACATGTGACTCTTGTCGCTCATCACGGACTTTTGTTTGTGTTTTTTCTCTCTCTACGGCTCACTGAACCAATTTCCATTCTTATGATGGCACCAATCTCTTATAAACTGCACGCATGAAACCGTTGTAAGCTTGGCAATTACTTGCGCGTTAATTGAGAGGTCACGTCGTAAAACTCGTGTTTCACTGCACTGTGACTATGAATTCATGTGCGCCATCTTACACAGTGCACACGAACGTACGTAAGTACTGAAGCCATTTCCAAGCAATTCTCCCCACAAACAGGGAAACCTAGCAGAGCAAATGTTGCCGTGCCGGAACCTGAATTACCCCTGTACTTGAGTAAATAATACAATATATATATATCGGTTAAGGAATGTTTCAAAATTGGGAACCTTCAATTCTTCTGTGTTTTGTGAGCAGGATGCTACACATTTGCCTTCCATTTTCAGTCAACGCCCTTTGGGAGAATTCTTTCGAACATTTAACAACTCTTGAATGCAATGTGATGCTACATTTTGTATAAATTGAAGTATATGTATTGAAAAGTTTGATATTTTGCGAAAAATTTAATATTTGATATAGGGGATTTAGTCCCATTTTGACTGAAGTGCTGAATCCCTGATTACTAGTTAAAGTTTTTTTCCCTCAGTGTACCCAGTTATAAAGGGCAAGACCTTGAGTATATTCACGGTCATATTTACAAATGCGTGGGCCCTGGGCATACAGTATGTTTGTGCCCCTTAAAGGGAAAATGCAGTCACCCCAATTAGAGTAAGTATGCCTCGTCACTCTAGTTCATAATGGCCTGTTTTGATTACGTGACAATATTTTTATTAGTGAATTGTGAAATTCAAGGATAATTCCTCCTTGCTTTACCTTTTGTTTGTAATAATTTGCCCAAATCATCCATAAGTTATTTACACAGTGTTTTAAGAATGATTATATACCAAATGATTGGAGGGAGAGTAAAATTATTCCCTTACCCAAAGTTTCTCGTCCACCTATGAATAAGGACTACCTTCCAATTACTCTTACGAGCAGGGGCGTCCCTGAGGATCAATGAGTGGGGGGTGGTGCTGGACATTTTTTCCAGTCAAAATGAGCTACATTCTCGACAAAAAACGCCTCAACGCCTTCGTCAAAAAAGTTTCACTCATAAGAGTGACGTAGCCAGGATTTCTCTCACGGAGGAGTGTGAACGCAGTATGATCTTTGAGCGCCGACCGGGGAAGGATCTAAGAGGAGGGGGCACCCCTCCCCTTTGAGAAATTTTTGAAACGTTATGTGTCCTTACATGCCATCTGGTGCTACATATGCTACCCTTGAAATGAGATTTGCGTTCAATAATTTACGCATTTAAAGTACTAAGAAAAAAAAAGCAAAAAAAAAAAAAAATAATCGGAATCTGTTTGCATAATTACCATGATCGACTAACCGCCATTCGAATTCTTTATGACGTAGCAGGTTTGAGGGTTGGGGACTCGGATTACAAAAGCTGCCTCGCGGGACTTCTAAATAATCGAAGGCACATTTTGTCCTTCTACAGAAGGAGTAGAAAAAGCGAACTTCTTTCGCAATCATTGTAATACAAAATGTACACACTTTTAAGTTTGCAGGAAACGCGAAAGCCTCCGACGTAATGAGTTTAGCAAGTGAAAAACTAGCGCATACTGCACCGACCCGACTGTTACGTGACAGTAAAACCAGTCACATGGCAGACGGGTCGATTAGGTGTGTGCTAAATTTTGTTCTCGACCTCACTGTCTGTCCCGATTGCAATGCGACAGTCTTCTTAGACTTCATCGAAAATACCAAAGCGTTTGGTACTCGGAGTGAAGTCGGGGGAAAGGGATGGTAGTCGCGGTTTAGTAAGGCCGTGGTAGTGTTCAGCTGTCATTGACCCAAAGGCAATTGATCTTTTAATAAAGAATCCTTTGCAAATCAGACAACAGCTCTGGGTGCTCGACCATGTGTGACTTACAAACAGTAGACAGACTTTTAAACATATCCACCTCGGCAATGTGCTCTTACGGTTTACCTGCAGTCCGACTTCGACCCGACGCTCCTGACTTCTGATAACCGCAAAGTCATCCCGGACGAGCAGTCAGGGTGAGTTGCATCACATTCCAATGAGGCTTCTGTTGCACAGTTTTGGACACACATTAAGTAAACGATAGTCATCAATAAAGTTTCCCACAATCTGTAGCCCCAAACAAATATTTTTTTTCTAACAAAGTCAGGAAACTGCAAAAGTAAGAGGCAACTTTTTCCCCGACAGCCAGCAAAATGTCCCGACGGACGACACGTTGAAAATTTCTGGGGGTGTAGCACCCCCACACCCGCCCCTGCTTACGAGTGTCATAATGAAGTGCTTTGAAAAACTTATTCGTAATCAACTTTTTAATTGCATGCCCTCACTCGATAAGTATCAATTCGCATACCGTAGAAATAGATCAACTGCGGATGCATGCTTGACGTTAGATGCTATATTACGTCAGCATAAGGACACTCTTGGTAAATACGCCCGGGTTTTCTTTACCGACTTTTCATCCGCTTTTAATAGTATCTGTTGTTTACAGTTATTACATCTTGTAAGTCCTTATGTTAATTATAATAGTTTCACTACTTTATCACTTTATGTTTGATCGTACTCAGTATGTGCAATGTAATGGAGTCAAAATGTTACTGACTAATACTGGGCTTCAACAAGGTTGTTGCATATCCCTTTAACTGTTTGCAATCTACACAGATTCTCTGTCCTCACGTTATGATCATGTTTACGTTTTAAAATATGCAGATGACACAGCTATTGTTGGGTTATGCAATGATAATTATCCGCGATGTATTGATAACTACAACCTTGTCAGTGAAGAAACAATTGACTGGTGTAACAGGCATTTCTTGTTTATTAATGGTACCAAGACTAAAGAAATGATAGTTGATTTCTGTACAGTTCAGAATCATAATCCCATTACTATTGATAATTGTGCTATTGAGGTTATGTCTGATTTCAGATATCTTGGTCTTACCTTCAGTGATACACTTACTTGGGATACTCATATTGCAAACATGTTAGCAAACGCCAGGAAGAGGCTTTACTGTATTAGGAAACTTGCTGGTTTTGGTCTGGTTTCTGACAAACAACTTTGGTTTTATCAGACAATGGTTTTTTTCTTTCATCTTTTATTGTGATCCAGTGTGTTTCCTTCCTGTTTTAATGTTCAATTAGAACTCATGAATAAGTATTTTAGGAAGTACATTCCAGTTAAGCGTGTCTATATTGATCATGTGTGCTCCCAGTATGCATCTGGTATTGTTGTCTGTGATCCTGATCATCCTCTACACAGGTTTCACTCCAAGCCATGGAGATTTTACACCCTACCGCGTATGTGGACAGAACGTCGTAGGAATTCATTTTCATCCAGAAGTTTTAAGCTTTTAAATATTAATATTTAAAGATGACCTTTTTGTCCACTCTTATAACAACTCATTTTTTAGGCTTTGAAATTGTATCATTATTATATTATTGTGTATGGTGTATATTATTTTTTTAGATTTTTTATGTACTCTTATACCAGATGCTTGTTATCTATTTTATTATATTGTCATTTTATGAACATTATCAATAAATTTGAACTTGCACATGAACTTGAATTGAAAATTGGAGAATATGAATCTCGAGGCCATTGTTGTTGTGGGTGTTATGACTATGCCTATGTGCATATATCTGTTTTGTTTTTGGGATAATTAAAAATGTTCCCATCCTAAAAGTTACGAAAAATAAAAAATCATACAATGCAAGAATACAGCATGCAAGTAAAGAGTAGCCCTGACAATATAAGACGTTATATCACGCACTTGTGACTCATCAAAATTTGAGACAGCTACCAGAGGTTGTTCCCCGCAAAGTATTTTTTCAGAGACATTACATCTCTGTGGTTCCTGTGACTACATTTGAAGGAACAATGAGGTTGGGGATGAGACAGGCAATTCATTTGATTGCCTTCTTGTTTGCATTTTGACACGCCTAGAATTTTTAGTACATTAGGCATTTTTGTCTGAACAGCACATACTATTTGTTACGAGCAATATTATATCTTATTTGGTGGTATCTAAATTTGGGCACCCCAAAGAAAAACACAAAATGTACTAAGCCAGAGGTACTAAGACTGGATGCGTCGTTCAGTCAGCTGATGCGCCCTGGTTAAGAAGCTATATCTTGATTGGCAGTCGATATTGTATTATATCGATTGTATTCTTTGTTAGGGTTGGGGATTAGGCTAGGGATTAGCGCTAGCGTTAGCCAGTTAGGAAATTTCCTCTTAAACAGTGCGCATCGGCCCCGTTCAGTTTATTAAACTACAACTATTCTGGCCTAGCTTTTTACCAGACCTTTCTAGTGTTCAGTTAGTGTGAGAGAAGTATTTCATATTCAGCCACGATGATCCCTCTAAGATAGGCAAACATCTATTTCTGCTAGAAAAGCTACTTGACACAGTGATCGCCAGATTTTTGGACATGAATATACATATACACCTTGAACAGTTAGACTAGAGAGTTAACATTCAGATAAGGAATCCCTGAGTAGACTACTGTTCTAGCTATGATACCTATTAGCTTAGCACGCAATTGCAACTTCCTGTATTGCTAAGTGGTATTCACAAAGGTATTATTCTCATAGTCACTAGATACTGTAGATGTATTTTTCTTAGACACATCACTGAGTGCTAGACGGGAATTTAAGTAACCACAACTGTCTGCAAGCTACGTAGCCTCTGATTTAACAGAAGGGTTTCATTAGTAGCAAAGTTATATAAGCGTACAATAAAGCCCAGTCTATCTGGAATGCCCAAACCAGCTCCAGTTTTGTAGTATATTACAAGCAAACAAAGCTATAGCCACGTACATGACATGTATAGACTAATTGCCTTGTGACCAAGGGCTATGACCCTTGTGCGTGTATATATCAGGCATTCATTTTCCCCCATGAAGGAATAAATGACAAGGCAAAGATAAAAATATGTCCCACTTGGCTGGGTAACCCTGATTGCACTGTGAACCTGGCAATGTTCCTTCAAACTGAACTAATGATGTAACCTCGACACATCACTGAGTGCTAGACGGGAATTTAAGCAACCACAACTGTCTGCAAGCTACGTAGCCTCTGATTTAACAGAAGGGTTTCATTAGTAGCAAAGTTATATAAGCGTACAATAAAGCCCAGTATAAATGGAGAAAGGTTTAAAGCGCCCGGAGAATGCGAAAATGTTTTTAAAGTTTGCGAAGGATTTGCAAACATTTTGATAATTTGAGAACCATTTGTAACTTCGAAAAAGATTTCAATAGATGTAACACTCGGTCGAAAACACACCTTACCCTACCCCTTACAGAAATCTATAGCTTAAATGCCTTTTTGAGATCATTTTAAAAAAATTCAGATAATCAATTGGGAAGGGACACCCGCTTTCATGTCCCTGTGCCGGCGCCACTGATTGATTGATAGTATGATTGTTTTCGTCCTCAAATTGGAGAAGTTCTCACCCATTTTATGTCTGGTACAAGAAAGTAACGAACTAACAATCAGAAAATGTACACATTTGATTAGACTTTTGTATAGCGAAAAACTTACAAGAAGCTTCCGAATGCCTATCATTAATATTAGTCTATGTATTGTCCATATATTCGGTTATAAAACCCTCACTGGCAAATTTGACGGCGAGACTGTGAGTTGTAGTCCAAGAAAAAACTGGTAATACCATTTCAAGGTATACTTGCGGAGCCTGGGAAGGGCGATTTCCGGCGATCTAGGGGCTCCGCGCCAACTAATGGTGGCGATACGCTTAGATGTGGTCGTCCCAAAATTCTCAGCCCTCTTAGTCCAAAATCCTGGGTGCGCCGCTTAACGTAGATTACCACTAATGCAAATGTTCTGGCATCGAAAAATATTGACTGACGAATGAAGTCCCTTAAAAATTTTATAGTAGGTTGTTTCTGACTGTGTTACTTGTAAAATATGTATAAATAAATATTGTATAATATTTTCGATATGGTCTTTGAAGGCAATGAGTTGAAATACAGACTATGCAAATTTCAAGGCAATTCTATCAATTTTAGTGCAATCTTTTGATTGTATTACTCCGCTCTGTGAAGTGAGGTCTTAGGGTAGTGAGCATGGTGGGAAACACGTACCTATCGTTCAAGCCTCTCAAGCTCAAAAGTTCAGTGACCATGGCATGGACATTTGATAGTGCCATAAGAGCCTACATTGTGAGCTTCAACCTGAGGGGTGGCATGTCCAGGTTGAAAACTTCTACAAGGATCTAGTGGCCGGGGAAGAAGACTGATTTAGTGTGTAAGTCAATGGGACAATAATTAGTGGAGCGCTACCTAAAGAAAACACAATCATTGCCAATTTATCGGTGTTTGGGATACCTGCAATTCTTCCAAAGTAAATCAATTGTCCTGTAATTGGTGCACCTGAAGGTTGTTTCCCTTCGTAAAAAGGGAAATGCACCTTTATTCTCTTTAACTGCCAGAAGAAATGAAAACAAACCTGGTACAACGTTAGTAAATCTGTTCTTATTCTGGCTTTTAGGATAGTTTCCGATGTAAACATCAATATTTTGTTCTTTGGCAGTACGTTCTTTAAGAACCTTAAACATAAAGAAATCATTCTCAATGTTATTTTAACCAGTATACAAAATGTTTCAGAAGAAACTGTGTGGCAAAAGTTCCAATACCACACGTGGAACAGGGGCGGATCTAGGAATTTTTGTTAGGGGGGGGGGGCGCTGATGGCCGATGACTGGCATGGGTTTGGAGTTACATTTTCTCAGCATCTAAGAGAAGCGCGACCATCGGTTCGCACGTAGCGTACAACGATTTTTTGTTTTTTTTTTGTGCAAAATGAGCTTTCCAGATTGCAGGAAATGGCCCTTCCCCAGCCCTTTTAAGTTGCATCTAAGCATTCCTAATTCTGAGATCTTTGGTTAAGAATTTGACACTCAAAAAAAGTCATCTGTATTTATTGTTCAGGTGCTTCAAAATTTATAAATAATATTCATGAACAGAAAGAAAAATTAAAAGCAAATTATTCGTAGGGGCAACACTAACCTGATTAACAACCCTAGCTATGGTTTTGAACAATATTAGAAAATCTTAAAGAAATTTGTTCTAGGAAATAAATATAGCACACGGCCTGCCTCGACGTGACTTGCGCATCCGATATCTAAGGAACTGATTGTCCGATATACTCTTCAAGTATACCTGTGTGTACGTACGTACGTGATCGTAAACCGAAACGAGAAGGCTACGTCGAACGCACACAAACCCGAACTGCAGTACTCTCAGATGCGAAAATCGCGACATATTGCACAGCTGGGATATGATACACTCGCTCTGACAGAGTGTAACCACTAAGTTAGTTCAAGGACCTTCCAATGTGCATCCTCGATGTACAGCCTACAGTCACATGGTTTTTACTGTGTCTTGAGTTACTCAAATTTTCCCGAATTTCGGGTAATTACCTAAAGTGGGATCACTGGGATTGCAACTGATAATTTACATACAATAAGTTTGTATGGGAGTTCTTCCATTCTCGATGCCGCGTAGCCACATTTGTACTGCTTTGCAATTAACATTGTTTTTTCTCCATGACGAGCCTGTGTATAACATTAATTAGGAATTTTTTTGTCAATAAAAACTCCAGAAATGATCAGATGAACCCAAATAGCACATATTTGGCCTGTAACAAATAGGTTAGTGTTCTACAAAGCGTGGTCCGAAATAGGGTTGAGACCTTTGATATCACCCTATTCCATTTTCATCGGAAAACTTGAAACTGTATACTTTGAAATTGCTATTATTTTGTAACAATTATAAGACAATACATAATGAAGAAACAAGTAGGCCAAATGATCCATTCTATGAAAGTAAAAATTAAGCCTTTGAAAATTTTAGTAGGTGCGCGCCGGGTGCGCCCCCCCTTAAATCCGCCCCTGCTTCAGTGAAGATATTAAGATACTGAGATCCCGTAATGTAATATTTCAATATTTTACGCTAAAATATTGAGATGAAAAGATATCCGATGTCATAATCATAGTATCTTTCAGTGAAGATATTAATATATTGAGATCCTGTAATGTAATATTTCAATATTTTACGCTAAAATATGGAGATGAAAAGATCTCGGATGTTAAAATCATAATATTTTTCAGAGAAGATATTAAGATATTGAGATCCTTTAATGTAATATTTCAATATTTTACGCTAAAATATTAAGATGAAAAAGCAGTGGCGTAGCCAGACTTTCAATCTGGGGGGGGGGGCGGGCGAAGGGTATGACTGCTGGGGCAGACTTAGCTGATACTAAAGGACTATCTAAGCGGAGCGCCACCATCGGTTGGCGCGGAGCGTACAAGAAAATTTTTGGCTTTACAAACCCCTCAG
>WURT03154961.1:0-10870 GCA_009936505.3 Holothuria glaberrima | reverse complement strand
TGATATCTCGAGTAGGATAACTGTGTGGGATCGCATGCTTGTCATGTGGGTGACTCAGTCTTGTTACAATATATCATTGGCAGGGAATCACTAAGCCTTTTGGCTTTCTAGTCTTTTAAAATTCAGCAAGATTACAGAATGGAGTCCTCCCTCTAAATATAATAACACAAAACTTAAACACAGTTCTTGCCTAAAATAATTATTTGAATGAATGTGATTAGTTAGGAATGTTCGTCCATGACATGCTTTTTAAAACCCCATGCATAAAGACATGACATGTGGATATCGTCAAGTGTTTTCTTTATTTATTCCAGTAAGTATTGATGTCTGTCAAAAGTATGGGACAAATTTCAACATTGTATCATTAAATAAAAATTTTGGTCCCACAATCAACATCTAACTGATCAGTCTCTTTATTAGCAGCAGGTGAAATGAGTAAGAGTCCCATTCTCTGTTTGTAAATTGTTATTACTTGTTGTAACAGCTGTAATGGTCAGTTATAATAAAATAAAGAATTGTTTTACTTTAGGCACCCCTTACAAATTTTGTTTGTGATCAAACCTCATTAAAAGAAAATATAAAGGATACAACTTCATGGGCTTGTGCCTGATTTGGCTATGTGACTGCACTGAAGTCACTTGCTAGAAATTTTTAACCTTTTTGGAAGACAAAGTAAGGGTCTTTTGCTAAGCTGTGAAATTGTTATTTGAGATTGAATGCTCTATTCTTGAAGTCTACTTTTGTACAGAGTTGTGTAAGTAGTACTGGGGCAGTGCATCTTGCTTTATGATCAGTTTTCATGAGGATAAAAGTGGGTACAACTTTACTCAAGCTTCAGAGTTATCAGGGTTCAAAAAGGCTGTAGCAACACATGCAGGGGCATGCTCTACCAAGTGGTTATGCATGCATTAGGATCGAGTGGTTGACAGCTGAATTAAACGGTGGGCTTTGTTTTAGCAATAACAGTCAGTGTGATTGGCTTAAAATGTTACAAACCAACATGTAACTAAACACATGATTGGTAATTTCCTGCATTTACACTCCATATCTTTAAGAATAGCATAATTTGGGAAAGTTCTTTCTCAGTGAATAAGTATTTAGACTTAGGCATGAAGTTATGTAATTGTACTTGAATCTCGTTCCTGGTACCTTTTTGGGGGTTCGGGTTGGGGAGGGGGTTTGCAGAATCTGCACCAAACATGTCTCCACCTATTACATGAAGTTAAATATTCTGCAGTGAGGCAAAGTAACATACTTATACAGTATCAGAATAATAAGTGTTTTACTCTACATTTTATTCCCAGCCATTTTCTAGAAATTTTGGAAACAAATGGACCACTCAAAGAGGACGATTCCATTTTGACGGGGGAGGTTGAAAAGCTGCCTTCAGACTCCCGTGAGCTAATAACTCGTCATGGTGGTTTAGCTTCATTTCTTGTGCTTTTTGAGGAAATAACAATGGTTGAAGATTATGTGTGTAGATCCTGTGATGTTGACAAATGTCACAAATTACTTGAACAAAAGAAAGTGGTTTGGACAGGATTACCTCTAGTAGGAACTCAGAAACAAGGGCCCTACACTTTGGGTCCAGCCACATGGCAAAAACCTTGTTACTTTACCAATGGAAATGCTGAACCTTTTGTGAAACAAACAAAAATGAATTGTTTAGATTCCTTTGCTGACTTTTCTGTCAGTGATGTTGAGGACAAGAGTGATGGCATGCTCTCTAATTCTTTAAGTCACAACGACGAAACGTTTTTGTCGGAGGACGATTCTGGTTATCCTCCTTTGTATGATGACATGCACCTTGTTCAAAGTAGTCTTAGTTTAACAAAGCAAGATAGCGAGTTGGATAGTGTAAATCTTTTAGCCAAACTTCCCCCTGCAAATCTTACCACACAGCTTATGCCGGACCTTTGTGAGAAGAATTCCCTTGGCGTAAGTTTTTCGGATGGGTTTGGAACTTTCTGCAGGGAGGAAACTGTGCGAACAAAACTGGAGAGCAATGCCAGCTCTCATGAACCTAGAGGAAGTAAAAACGGTGACAAAGAACGTTCAGGTGTTTCTTCAAAATTTAGTGCTAAGGAGACAAAGAATGTTGACGTAGTGAACAAAGAATTGGGAGACAATTCAAACAAAATTGGTAAAAACGATAAAAAATCCTATGAACCAAAGTTAGAGTTAGAAAGTAGTTCAGTTGGAATGAATGTGACAAATATTTCCCAAGGAGAAATGTTTGACAGTAGTCAGAGGTGTCATTCTGGTGAAGCTGGCTCTAACGAGAGCATCAGCTCCGGAATCAGCGTCTCAGGTGAGATGGATTTGATGGCTATCGATAAATTAAAGACGTGGAAGGAGTCTGTTCGACAAGTTTTGAGTTTGTGCCCAGAAATTGTTTTGGAAAAAGAAGAGGAGGATGATATTTTGATAAGGGCCCTAACCCAACAATTTTATCAGCATGTTAAACAATTACAAGCAGGAAGAGACAAAAAATTGCATGATGGCAAGGCAAACTTGATATCAGTGGGATCGCTGGCCGTAGTTGAGATTGTATCACAAGCTATGAACACTGAACCTTTCAAAACGTTTGAATTTGAATATTATGAAGCAAAGGAGAGATGTGATGTAAGTTGTATTCTGTTTTGTCTTTTTCAAGGTTTTAAGTGACTCGGAACTACTTATCCTACTTTCTGAAACATTTTGAGCCTTCCTCTCACTGTCCCTGTATTCTTCATGAAAGTCTCATTTCATCCAACTTTTTCCTTCTACATTCTGCTTTTTTAATTGTAAAGAAAAGCATAAACTGGCTTATTGATATTAGTGAAGAAAATGCCTTTAGGAATTCAGTACTACTGCTGTTAACATTGGTGTGTATCCAGTGAGTGAAAGCCCATAAAGGCCCTACTTTTGGGTCTTTAAAAATCCTGTTTTTGGCTGCTGTTACTCAAGAATTTTTATCTTACGTTTATCCTCATTTTTTCCTAGCCCACTAGGAATCCTGCCAATTCATTATGTTGTCTTCCATTTCTCCCTTTTTTTCATTTGATTTCTTGTATTAAATCTTATTCTTTTAAGAAAAGACCTGTATAGTTGGAAGAGTAGTCCCGACTACCCCCTCCCTGGAAAAAATATTTTTGAAAAGATAAATAGGAACTTAAAAATGTAAGTATTCTAATGGAACTAACATTCAGTTAATATGTACGGTTCTGTACGTGTATTAGTAGGAAAAGTTACTTCCTGATCTCTTTTTTTTTTGGGGGGGGGGTGGGGGTGGGGGTAGAGAGCAAGATTAAATTGAGACATTCAAGTTGATGCAGTAGGTCTATCATTACCTGTTTCTTTTTTCTTTTTTATATGCATTATCCCTGTTAAGAAAAGGCATTTGGGTTTTTACTGAGTTAAACATCATTTTATGTGATTTCAAAATATTGTTTCCAGAACATGGAACTCTCTTTGAGTGATACTATTTGTAAGTACAAGTCCCTGGAGGAGATGTTGATGTCTGAACAGAAAAGAGCAAAAACAAAACAAATACAACAACAAGGAATAATTGAGGTAGGCTAGATGATTCAGCTCCCACTTACTAGTGTCTTTTACTACTAATGGATAATTTATTTTACCTGGTGCAGGCAAAAAAAGTGAAGTAGAAGAGTTTCACTTAGGGACAAAATTGCATTTCTTCGAAAATTCATATCTTCCAAACGCTACATACTATTGAGATGCAGTTTTCACCTCCTAAAAAAGAAAAATTTTCTGCATTTTTTGAACTCACTGCATTTTGTCTGTGGAAAATCCCTTTAAAACAAAAGCTTCACTCTGGATGGTCAATGATGACTTGTACAGACCTGTGTTGGTTCACAATTAAGCTTACACACAATTGGGTGTCTGTACTACCTTAAACAGTGAAGGCTACTGTGGTTGTACCTTGGAGGTGTACTAAACAGGTGTTTTTGTTTAAATTGCAGGAGGGGCACGAAGTAAACTTAGTAGTTAGAAAATTTACTGTCAGGGGTGAGATTCTTGAGCCTTTAATATGGTATGTTTTAAGACAGAAAAAAGATTTAAAAGATTTACAAAAAAGAAGGAAAAAAGTTGTATTTATCCACACGTTTAGCAATTTGAGATCCTTTTACAGCAACATACTGTAAAAAGAATGAGTCTTTGAAGTGTCAATTTTGATTAAGTATTTCATTGGATCCACAACGGCTGTGTTATTGCTTACACCTATAATTTTGTCCCTTTAGGACTTTCAAAGAAAATTGCAGCAATCGGAAGAAAGATTAAAGCAGGAGAGCCGAACCACTAGAGTCCTGCAGGCAAAATTACAAGAGTAAGTTTGTCAGCTACTGTGCTTAATACAGTATAACGAAGATTTGATTTTCAATGAGGTTCAACTTTTTGAGGATTCTTAGTTAGGTGTTAAGGGAAATATTAAGAATCATTGTTGAGTCAACATCAACTGTTCAACACAATTGTGAGGCTCCTTTAACTGAGAAATAGGTGAGTGATGTCAGTATGCATATTCATAAATTCTTTTTGACATCAACATCTGTGCCAACAATTTGACAGAAGTGTGGATACATTAAAGCATAAAATGCAGCCAAGTCTTGACAAAAATTTCCAAACCAAACTTGCCACTTGGTGAGCGACATCAAAAATCCACTTGCCACTATTATAAGTGAAGGTCTCCATAGTGCAAAATGTTACTTACCAATCGCAAGTGGTTTTAATTTGTAGAGGCCGTATCCACCAAGTAGAATTTTGATGTGAAATATTGTTTTAATTTTTATCTCAATACATAACATGTATTGAGATGTTGTTACATTAGCTGGTCACTAAACTTTATACTGTAGCATTGTCATTTTGTGGTTGTTTATGATCCTGTTTCAAGAGCAAGTACTTTTGATGTAGAAGAAAAAGATGTGGTCGGTGTGATTTGTACTTGTTAACTTTGTTGGGAAATTTTGGCTGATTAGTGGGCAAAAACTACTGAAAATGAAAACAGAACAATGGCAGCCCATTGTTTGTACTCCCATTTCCCATGATCCCTTGCAAGCATTTTATTATTTTAGTGAGGCTGACAGTGCCCAAAGATTCTTGAAAACTAAATATTAACTGTTCAAAGTAGATGTGGATGTAGATCTTTCATAGGAAAATGCCATTGTTGGAGAAGTGTGTTTCATGTTTGTTTATTTTTTGATTAACCTTTTCTTTTGTATCTTTCTTTGTTTGAAGGTTTGAGAACATTACGAAATTATTGGATCAGATAAAAGCAGAAAAGTAAGTACAAGTATACAAAATAATGAAAATGGCAAGATGGAAGTAATTTTTTTTTTTTGTCAAATATAAGTTGATACTATGGGTTGGTGGTATGAAAGAGAACTATTAGTTTATGATCTGTGGGGAAAAGTGGTAGAATTGCATTGGTTTCCAATTTTGAAACCCTGTTAACTGGATATCTGGAGATAGAGAACATGGATGCTTTTAGTACTTGGCATGTGGATGTTTTCTGTTGACAGCAAGGACCCTGTGGTTTTATTGTAGAGGGGAAAGGTCATCTAATGGCAGAAGAGGTCAAAACCTGGCAACCTTGTACTATATAACACACTATACCATGCTGAGAAGCATGGAAACTTTATGCTGGGTATGTGGATTTGTTATATTGTGCACAAAAATCCTAGTGTGCTAGAGATCAGGCAAGAAGTTGAGTGTTGTAGTAAAAAAGACTTTGATGGTGAATATTGGTTTTACCTTTGAAAGAACTTATCTAAACAGGATTAATTTTTTTCTTCAAGGTTTTGTAAAATAAACAGGATAAGCCAGTTGTAAATGTAGATGAGGGGGTCTTTCATATACCTTGCAAATGTAAAGTATTTAAATTTTTTTAAAAGATGACACACATTTCTAAACAATTTTACAGAGAGAATTTTAATAAGGAGAAAGAGGAATTGAAGACACGAGTGGAGCAGATTGCTGAAGAATGTAGACTGCAGAGAGAGCGTGCTAAAAAAAGTGAGGTAGGTTGCTTTCATGTACAGTTTTGTATGTTAGGAACAAAAGCATGCTACTTGGGTGGCTCCTCTTTTTGAGTGGAGCATTCTTTTTCCTTATCCAGTTATTTATTGTAGCTTTGAGTGAACATATCAGGCCTCGATTTTAAAGAAAATTTTATGGTTGTCCAAACGAATATTTAGAAGTCCACAAAAAATTTGCAGTAGGCTTAGCAGCAGTCTGTTAACTTGTTGCATGAACTTTGGTTGTGCAATGTACAAATCGACCCATTTTTTGGTTGTCTGACACAAATTTTGGTCGTCACAGGGGACCAGAGAACTGTTAAAATTGAGCCCTACCATATTGTTTAACTTGCAGATTGACTGATACTACACCGTGTGTGAATGGCAGCTATAGCCAAATGCACACAGATAAAAAAATTTGCAAATGCAGACATATTAGTTTTCTGTAGTGTGTTTTCTCACATCCCTATGCATTGGAAAAATATACAAGAAACATTTTTTCAGGCCCCCAAAAAATTCTTGTTTAGAAAAGGATTTGCCAAGCAAATAACTCCTCCCACCATGCTTTTTAATATTCTCTCTGTTCAGGTCAGCGTTATCCAAATACATAAGGACCAGGCGATGAGACCCCTAGAAGAAGCCACCAAAGAGTGTAATTATCACATCATGAACTTGAAGCGTATTATTGAGAGGTGAGTTGGTATGCGATGATTGCCATATGTAAGGGATACCAAAGTTTCCATTTATGGAGGAGTGTGGTCAATATTGCATTGCAAATTTGCCATCTTTTCCAATTTTCAGTTTTTTGCTTTGCTGCAAGGAGCTAGAGCATGCTGTTTGTTTTGTCGATACATGATTGCTTACTTTGCTCTGAGATTGCGGCCCAATCATGTTGGTGTGTCGTAAAGTCCCATCCTAACTAACTAACTCTGAGATTGCGAGAAGTGTTCCTCTTTTACATTTTGGACTTGGCATCCCTGAGTACATTACTGGAGGAGGGGAAATACTAGTTAAGGGACAAATTTTTGAGGAAAGGAAGTTCTAAGATCTTTTCAAATTCTGAGGTGAAACCGTACTTTGAACAAGGATGGGGGTGGATAGAGGAGACAGGAACTAGAAAGAAACATTTATGTTTTATTATTACTGCTCTTCAGAAATAGATTTATTGTGGGTAATTGTTACAAATATAAGAAAATGATTACACAAAGTTTAGTACTGTACATCAATTGATATGCTGTACCAAAATGTGTATTCACATCAGCTTTACAAGCTTCACATGTTCAGTTTAAACTATTTGTTCTAGAGGGGCTGGTTTCAAGCCATTTTCCGCCTATGACATGCAAAAAAAGTCAACATGGAAGATGCACAGAGCCTAAATTACGTTTGTAGGAAAGTGAAATTATTTTGAGAGCTGCTTTAGCTGAAATTAGTCGCATACTCCCACGTTACATTTGTGGCAGTTTTCACACACACACATGGTCATGGTTGTCAAAGAGTTAAGCTGATCATTTCTTCTCTGGATGCCAGCAATAAATCCAAAATTTCTCAGCTTTTGTGAGTTGATGTTTGTGCTGGTAACAAAAATCATCATATGTAATTGTAAATTCTTGGAGTCTCCTGCCTCTGCCTTCAAATTTTTTCACTTTTTGTCTGGAAATTCAAGGTGTTTTCAAAGGCTTTAGTATCATTCACAGTTCTTGTTTTGGTTTTGTAAACAGGAACCCGGAGTCCACCGATATCAACCTGTTTTTGAAAGATTGGGAGAGGTGTTCAGAAGAAAACAAACAAAAGTTAGAAACAACTAAGGTAAGGGATAGAATAAAAGTTCTTTGACAGTGTTTGGTTGTAGCTTCCAATGCAACTGGTCAAGTGACAGTACAAGGAAAACTATTATTTCTGCAAAAGATTAATCTGAGTGAGAAACACCCATTACTTGCTTTATATGATCAGTGTGATAAGTATTTTTGGGAATAGTCACATCTTGTCTTTTTCACCATACTGTAAATCACATCACCCCTCCCCCACCCTAGCTGGCACTGAACCCCACCTCTGTGTGTTTAAAAGCAGTTGCAAAGTTGTTAGATGGTCATCGTGGTAAATTCAAGAGTGTTCTCACCGGGGGGGGGGGGGGGAGTGTGTGCTGGGTGAAAAAAGAGTTGCTTCTGATTTGGGGGAAGGATAATAATCTCGTTAAGTCACATCTTCCTTTTTATCCTGTTCCAAGTATAAGTGTTAACTTTACGAAAATATTTTGCCTGAGGAATTAAATTTTGGCTCATTCTGTCATTGTCTAGGTTCAATTTGATAGCCAAATTAAGCAACTCCACGATGGACAGACACTGACTGATTTACCAGTCATACCCAGGCCAGAACCATCTAGATCCAAAATGGTGAGTAACAGGTGTAGGATTGTTTTGAGATGATAAGGGATAGTGAAGTTTGCTTTGCATTATTTGCATCTAGTTATGAAAAGACCCCTTAATAAATATTCATGAATCACACACAGTGCACTGGGGACAAACTTTAAATGTGAAATGTTAAAAATTTTCGAAGTGATTTTGCATTTTGATATTTTAAACTTTTGGAAAAAGAAAAAGAGGGTTGCCATTAGAGCTTGAAGTGAAAAAAATTAAGATCAGTGCAGCATGTACAAACAAGAGATGAAATGAAATTAGAATATAATAAGCAATAATGCTAATCAATGTGAATGATGATCAGTATTTATCAGCATTTATGAAAATTAAAAATAAACAAAAGCTGCAGGCAGAGTATGGGAAAATATTGTTTTGCAACTTAATCAGAGCTTAGTAAGCCAGTTGGGTAATTAGTACTTTCAGTTGGGTCACAAGGTCAGCTGTTCTGTGATAACTTTTTCGTGGAGGTAAGTGGTTCATGTGACCTTTGACCCATCCCATGGTGCATTGGGTGGAAGCATTTTCCCTACTCATCTATTAAACTAATTTACATCTTACCCAAGGTCTGTGGGCTTCAAATTGCAATGTAAAACCCACCTCTTTTGTCTTTTGACTAAATAGAAGGACATGCTTGGGTTTAACACCTTGAGATGAGAAATTTATTTTTAATGCCTATTATTTTAGGTTCACGGTGATAGAATGTAGATAAACTTAAGTTTAAATCTTTGATATCTCTGAATGATTGTATTGATCCTGTGAATTGATCATCTCCTAGAAACTGAATTAATCTCAGTGTAATCTATTAATAACTCATTGTTTAGATTTGAATTCATTGATCTTACCTTAACTGTGAGATTCCAAAGACAAACATTCATCACCCCAGACTATATTTTTAGTGTAGGGGTATCAAAATTCTCAGCTGGTGACCGTTCTT
Organism: Holothuria glaberrima; assembly: GCA_009936505.3. Lineage (NCBI taxonomy): Eukaryota > Metazoa > Echinodermata > Holothuroidea > Aspidochirotida > Holothuriidae > Holothuria > Holothuria glaberrima. The sequence goes on along the minus strand of WURT03154961.1, from coordinate 1,508 downwards.
GGCTTAACATCAAAGAATGAAGATTGAAAAGATGCAGATAGCTCGCGTTCTACACAATACAGAGGAATACTTGGATTACACATTATATCCTGGTATGCTCACCAGGACATGGCCTTAAGCATTAAAAAAAGGTTTGTGTTTGCACAAGGCGGAGCTTTATACAGTTATGGGAGGAGCTACAAGTTGCTTAGTTGGGGGAATTGGAATTGTCTGGGATGATGAGAATTGCCCTTTTAAGTTAGTAATTAATATTTCCTTTCTAATCTGTCCATTGTAACAGCTGATTGCTTTTTCTTTGAATGAAACGTGCTTGAGGCTTTGGTCTTTTTCGTTTCCCCTTAATTTATATCTTATCTTTAATCCCTTTACCTCTACTCTCTACGTCCTGCCTTCACTTTTTATCTTCATCAGTTTGATGCTAATATTTTCTATTTTGGTGCTTCATTGTTTTCTTCTTTCTGCAGGTCAAGAAACAACCCACTCCTTCTCCTCCAAATTGGCATATGTTTGCCACGCCACCATTTCACCCTGCCCCAGGAATAAATGGGGTACCACCCATGTCAATGAGACCACCACACCCTTATCCTGCCCCACCACCTGGCCTTGTCAACCCCACTATATTACAGACCACCACAGAGGACACCCCTGGAACAAATTCTTCCGCAGCAACAACTCCAACATCGTCGACACCCCCTCCTGTAGGGTTTAGTTTGCCTCCTGCAAAGGGAAATCTCATTGGACTACCATCTGGGCCTGCAAGGGGAAATCTCAATGGACTACCATCTGGGCCAGGGTCAACCATGCCATTAGCTCCTGGACCAGCTGGAATAGCACCCCCTCCAGGTATGAGGCCATTTCCTACCCCTATTGGTACCCGACATGCCGGAGGGTTTCCACCAGCAATGCCACCTACTACTCAATCAGTGACAAGAGAAGTCAAACTTCCTGCTAATGATTCAGCTGCCCTTCCCCCAAAAGGTATGAAATCATTTTCAGTTTATTTTCTATTTTTCACAAGTATTTAGGTATTTTAGTGAATGGGCTGTAATTTTAGTGTACATAAGCTTTTTTGCAGTTGACATAAAAGTGTGATTTAGTGGTCAAAGCTTTGTGTCAAGTAGAGGCAAAGGTTATTAGTTTTTGAAAGTAACAGAATTCTTTCACTGTATGGAGTGAAGTACCCATAAAGAGATGATTTCAGAGATAGTATTGTTTAATAGGTCTAATTTCCAGTCCCTTATGGTTGAAGTTCTCCAAACAAAGCTTCCCCCCCCCCCCCCCCCCCGACTACCATATCTGTGAAAAGGTGTTTGTGCTGAAAAAAAATCACCAATCAACAAATATTACTGTCACCAAAGAGTATGGTAGCAGAATATTACTGTAAGTAGAGCTTTGTCAGAGCCTGGCATGTTCTATAGTTGGAGGTGGAACCCTATTTACTTCACGGGGATGAGAGACCATATTGTATACCCTGTGATTGTGCTGTCACCGTCAGTCACATTCTCGTT
>WURT03154928.1:0-10870 GCA_009936505.3 Holothuria glaberrima | reverse complement strand
TTTGTGAAATATTGCAAAATGGTTAACCCCTCCTCCAGTTAATGTTAAACAGAGTTGACAGCCTGTCATAATGATGCCTGGTAAGTGGTCTGTGTATATTTTTCTGGCAAGTTGGTCCAAGGTCCCATGTGGGCCCTGTGGCCCTTTTTTATGAAATTCTGCAAATTGTGTACCCCTACACATTCTCTTGTGCAATGTTGATGGTTTGTCGTAATGACACTTGGTTAGTGGTTCCTTCAGGTTGTTCAGGAATTTTGGGTCCAAGGCCCAAGATGGACTGTTGGGTCCATTCTGTGAAATATTGCAAAGTGATTAACTTTTCCTCCAGCTAATGTTATGTTAGTGTTACTGATGCTTGTTAGTGATCTGTTTATGGTATTCTGGAAGTTTTGGCCCAAGGTCCCATAGGGGCCCTATGAGCCCGTTTTATGAAAATCTGCAAAATGCTTCAACTACAGATTCTTCTTAACAATGTTGATGGTTTGTCATTATGGTACTCGGTTAGTGGTTCCCTCAGGGTGTACAAAAATTTTGGGTCCAAGGCCCAAGATGAGCCTTACCGCCCAATTTTTGATATTTTGGAAAATGGTTAACCCTTCTTCCTGTTAATGTTATACAGAGTTGACTGCCTGTGATAATGATGCTTGGCTAGTGATGTATTTATTTTTTTCTGGAAGTTGTGGTCCAAGGTCTCATGTCCTAAGTCATTGAGGTCATTTAAGTTATATGACACTTGTGCTAGTAAAGACAAAAACCCAGAGCCCCTTGGTTGAAGGTGTGGACTTCTGCACCATTGGTGCTCTAGTTTTCACTTGCCCCTTGTGGTAGGGCTGACAGAATATTGATTTCCTTTGTGTTTGTTTACAGCCATACAGGTTGTAACAATCATTGAAATTAGTCTTTACAATAATTGGATTCCACCCTTCTTCCATCTTTGTGTAGATAAAGTTTTTCCATTTACAGTAATAAACTGTATTTTAAATTCAGGGTTCTCAACCCAAGAGTCTGTGTGGGGATTCTCAGCACATTTGGGCAAGTTGGAACAAGAGAGAGCTTGCCCTGAAATTTTTTTAGTTACCCGGGCAAGTGGGAAAGTGTTTAAGTAGAGCCCTGCCCAACAGTTGTTTCTTAATACCGAGATTAGTATGAAAAGTGTAATGGCAGAGGTGTTTGAAATGCAACATTAAAAGGATTCTTTGCTTTGCACTGTCATGATTCCTTAGTCATTATTGGAAGTTCTCCGTAAGTTTTTTGTTTGTGTTGTAAATTTGTTTTCATTGTAGGAATATCACAGTAGCCAGAGTTCACTTGAGTCAGAATCTGACAAAGAAGTCACTTACACAGTTGATGTGCGTAGGGTTGAAGACTCCAGTAGTACAGAAGATACATCACCTACCAAAGGAAGAACTTCACATAAATCAAGAGAAAATGGTGGAAGTCCAAGAGGAAGGGGAAGAGGAAGAGGGAGGGGAAGAGGGAGGGGTAGAGGAAGGGGTAAAGGCAAGGAGCAAGGAAGTCCCAGTGTTGATCTGAAAGAGAAAAAGCTCAAAGGAAATGCGACTGGAAGCAATTTAGTTGGGTGAGTCATGCAAGTTTCTGTAAATTAACGTTTGTACTGCTCACTTTTTTTAATGCATCTATTTTACAGTGTTAGGTTAAAATATAATTCTTTGTACCCTGTTGTACTTGAGGCTATTAATAGATGTCTCTGTAGTCTGTACTGTACCCTAACCTTAATATAATTAGTTTGTCCTACAGCAGTTTAACGTTTGGTGAAAGTCAATATTAACAAGTATAAGCAGGGAGAATGCTTTCACAGTGTGTCATCCTCTGTTTAACCAGTGGAGCCATGAAAATAGGGAGGGTACTTCCAGCGAATGGCAAAAAGCTGCACATGTGTTGACATCTGTAAAGTGTGCATTCAGCATGGAAGTTAATTGTCATTTTTTCTAATTTTTTTTGAAAGATTAGGAGCAATTTTCACAACAGAGATAAGTCATGGTCCCTAAATGCTAGGCATTGGGGTGGCCCTATTAAATGGATAGTTATTGGGCTGGCCATGAGATGTTATATAACTACAAGGCAGGTTTTCTTGTAAGTTAAGTCTGGTAGTCACCCACAGCTCCTGATTGTTGCTACAGTTGCAGATGGTGAAGATTAAGAAGATGCGCACATAGAGGTCAATAGACCTGCGTCCATAGAGGTTCCTAAGGTATCCTAAGGTTAATGCTAACTTATATATTCATGACGTGGAAAACTTGAAGTTTAGGCTAATTATTGTGGCCCAAGGAATGATGTAATGTTTGCTTGATGCCTTTGGGCTTTCTTGTTGTGCAGTAAGCTAGATGGGTGACTTCAGTCCATGTGGCAAGGTGTTGTATTCCCTTATTTTAATTTCTTTGAGTTGTTTCCACTCATTGATACTAGGAGGAATCTAGAACTTCATACCTTTTACCCTGCTGTTCAGGTTTTAGGCAATGATGAACAGAGGTTATAAATTATAGGGGTACTTGTGTGGTAGGATTCAGGATGAGGGCAGGATGCAGGTAAGCTACAATAACTTGGGAGGGGGGAGGGGTGGGGGAGCATTTGTTGCTTGTGACATGCCCCAAAATTCCTCTCCTTCCTGTGACTTCCAAGTAACTATGTCCATCTCTGGTTTGGTAAAGCTGATGTACTTCTTTACATCATTCAAAGAATTAAATGCTGTTGAAGGAGAGAATTACTTGTGAACCAATGTGAAACCTCTCCCCCTCCCCCAAATTCTCCAGCTCTTGTCCCCCCACCCCTAAAAATCAGTTCTAAACATTTATTGTTTCTTCTACTGTCTTTTTCAGAATTACTCTTTCATCTCCTTTATCCAAGAGAGCACAATCTGTGACTGAGAAAAACTCAACACTCTATAAAGGAAGACAATGGATGTATACCGTGCCATTGGATAGGTATGTCCTGTTGTTTTGGCAAGACGTAATAGAGGGAGATTTTTTACTCTGTAAAAGCACAAAATTACGAGAAATGGGGAGGAAAGGCCAAATAGGTTTGTGGTGGCCAGCGTTTGCCAGGTTGCCATGGCAAAGCAAAAGGAATTGAAGGCTAAAATTGGAAATTCCCTTACGATTAACATTAGTTGCAGTTAACACAATTTAAATTATCTACCCCTTATGCAAATTCATGTATTGATATCTTTAATTATGTGAATTCATGTAGTCTTATCTTTAGTTATGTGAAAATACTATTTGTTACTGCATTATTAAATATTAAGTTAATGCAAGGATACACCTTGGCTTCCCATAAAATATGTGCCATTTATGATCTTAAACATCATAAAAGCTATTTGTAATGAAAATTTTAACTTGATCCTCAGAAGGGTAATTTGAATGATAGACATGCAGTTGATGTTTTAATATACTGTTTGGTGGATTGCTTTCATCCTTAAAAGAATAGTCCAAACCCAAGTTTATTTTTGATATAATACAGAGAAACAATTATAAGCATTCTGGTGAAATTGTCATTCAATTCCCATGTCTGGACTCAAGATATTAGCAACTGAATTAATAACATTTTCTACCTGAAGTCAACGTATAGCAAACAGGTTTGATGTAATGGCTTCACATTGAGGACCATTTTTTTGTATTTCTATATTTTTCATCCTATTGTTTTGACCTTGGATTGATTTGGGTTACTATCTTACCCCTAAGGCATATAAAGTTTTAAAAATTCCACTGCTCAGGATGCATTTATGGTATGAATATTTTAGAGTTTTGTTGTATGAAATTGGTAGTAAATTTTATGGAAAAACAAAACATTGCCCTTCTATATGAAGCCATGACATCACACCTGCTTGCTTCAAGTTCACTTTTGGTAGAAAATGTGTAAACTTCAATTGCTAATATCTCGAGAACCAAACATGGAAAGTGTATGAAAATTTCACAGAATGCTTAGAATATGTTCCTCTTTAACATATCAAACATAAATTTTGGTCAGGACTATTCTTTTAATGTGTGTATACAAATACAGTTGGGCCTTATAGCAATTGTAACCTGCAGTGTAGGTATTGTATCATGCACTGTGAAGGGTAGGGATGGTCCTGGTCTATGATGTTCTTTTTTACATTTTGGATGTAGTGTTTGACTTGACTCTACAGAGAATCATTTTATCTCTTCCATTAAAATAAAAAGTTTATAGCGTTCATCATTTTGGAAACAATTCTTTTTTGTACATTTAAAAGGAAGTGATTTTTAAGAATTTATCAGTTTGTGTATTATGTATTTTCCATTTTCTCAGAGTAAGTAATCAGGCTTCGTCATCAAAGTCCTTTGTGCCCCAAGGAGTAGTTGTGAGTGCCAAAGCAGCGGACAGCACTGTCGATATACCTTCAGGTGAGGAATGCCAAAGGGCATGCAAATGCCCACTCTGTCGGTTAGAGGTGATTATCTCCCACAATGATATTACAGAATAATTTCAGTTGCAGGTAGACTGAGCCTCCTTTGTCTGAACCTATGTGTACCAATTTTACAAAATGAAATAATATCCACACCTTTCTTCTTATTGCATGCACAAATCTTTAAATTGTTCGTAGAAATTACTTGATGGCCTAAAAAGTGATGTTTGCAGAACCAGAGATCCAGTTTTGGTGATTGCAGCAGTTTTATTTACTTTTTTATCTCAAACACAACCAAGGCTACATCTGCCTTTGGCAAAGTATTGGGTTACATACAAATGTTTGGAAGCTGAAACCACACTTTGCCTATTTTGCTGTTTTCAAACTGATTAAGTAAAAGAGTGTCTGCACAAAACATTGCTGATATTGAACTTATTTACTCACTAATTAAACAAAATTATTGATTCTCCTTGCACTGGTAGTATGGGACTAAGCTAGTGTAGGGCCCATATTATACGTTAAAGATGGGGCCCACCCTCACTACGAACTTAAAAATGTATGAAATCTGTGTTTTGAGCCCAGCAATATGGATTGTATTTACATATGCAGTACATAGGGCCCTATCGAAGGTTTATTCCTGGTATGCTTGTTGCCAATTTATGATAGTTAGATAGACTCTTTGCCCTTGTGTATACAAGCGACCAAAAGTTCATCAGTCGTGTAAGTGCACTCATGTAAACAATTCTACATTTAGTGTGGGGGCCCCGAAAGAGAGGGACCTGTATTGCTGCTTTGAACGTTAAAACTGTTGATAGAAGAAACAGGAGGGAGGGAATTTACATTTCAAGTGATGCCTCTTTTCCTTTCCTAAAAGTCTGTGCTAGTTTTAGGTAATGCCATCTCTAAAAGATACTAATTTGAATATATTTCAAATGATGTGGAATTTTGTGGCAAAAACAGATCTCCCTCTAGAACCAAGGTTTGAACCGTTTTATACAAAGATGGTTTTTAAGAACTAAAATATTTGCAAATGTTAAATTTTCTCTAATTCAGCAGAATGGGGAAAATATGGCATCATTATTTGATGAGAAAAGTTATCATTAAAATTGGATTTAGATATATGAGGACAGGTGGGGTAAAAGTCACATGACTAGCTAAACCACCATTGTACAAAGTGCTGACTGATCTAACTGTGTAAGAATGAAGTGGACATAGGAGCAACTATTTACAGTCTGTTTACAAACAACTTCATGGACAGGTTCGGATGGGAAGGGTGCTCTAGAACCTTGAGCCTGCTCAAAATTTTATACCATCCATCCCATTCTGCAATTAGACAGATTGACAACATACTTCAAACCAGACAGTCATACTGGGAACCTATTAGGAACATGTTACAACATGGAGCGGTCCGACATAAATTTCAGTATGTGTGCACTCTGACTGGGTTTGTTTGTAGCTTGTTAGTCCTGTTCGGCGTCACAGACCCAATTCGAACTAGCATCGTATTTTACTCCAAACTATACTTTCTGCCATGATAACAGCCCGTTCTAGTACTTTTTTAGCACAAGGGATAGAACTACTTTGGTGTGTTGCTAGCATAAACCAAACTCTGAGAAAGTCCTGTATTTTCAAACAATAAAAATGCTCATTGATACACATACCAGGTACCATTCATACCATAATATTGTTATTCCATTCACTGTTCATTACACTATGACGTAATATTAATTCACCCCTGGTCTTAACCCCACCCCGGCTCTTTTTGCAACATTTTGGTGATCATCCTGAGCTGAACTGTATTTAAATGTAGTGTAATATTTACAAAAGAAGTGTATCTCAGGTTATTTAAACCACTTACTCTATCTTGTTTGAAACAGGAACAATGAGCCCAACATTTAAACAACAAGAAATTACTCACAGAGCAAAAAGAGGGGGTGATGCCGAATCAAGTGATGTGGAGAGGTAAGGTGCAGGTATTGTAGCTTAGCTGTAAATTGGTAACAGATATGAATATTCATAAAGTGAATTTGTTTGGAGAACTGTTGTAAATTTTAGTGAATTTGCAAGCTTTAGTTATGTCATGAAATAAAAAGCTTTTTTTGGATCAGGAAAATGTATGAGCATTGGATGTTATGCCTTGATATGTTTTATAATATATTTGTAAATGTAAAACTGAACTATTTTGGAACTTTGCAGTCATATACTATGCTTTCCCCATGGTTTTTACTGTATGCTGACACAATTCATTCCTGTAAGGAAAGGGTTTCTTTTAGGGCTGTGCATTTCCAGTGAACTTATTGTCCATTAAACCATTTTTATTATCCGAACGGTTATCTTTTAACTGAAAATGAAATCAAGTCAAAGAATATCAACAACATCAACATGTTTAGCATATTTTCTGCTGACTAGACTTAACTGTTTTGTCATATCTATCAAGTTTTGAAAAAAGTTCCACCCTCAGAAAGTATGTTGGATTGTTGTTACATGTGGTGTCTAGTTTAATTGCACCTACATTATTTTTTAAAAATTTTCAAAGTCTGCATGAAAGAGTGTAGTGTTACGTTATTTTTTGCAAGAAACTCGCAGATTGTTCAAAACTGATGGATATACATAGACAAAAGCTGTGCAACAAAGACTGTGTAACTGGCATCATAAAGGCCTTTTCAAAACTAGTTTTAAACCTTTTGTAACTTTTGGTCCAAAGTTTACCCCTTGTGACAGGTTTGCAACTTCTGCAGTTTATTCCTGAAGCTGATCCTGGTATAAAGCTGAACTGCAGTTACTCATTAATGTAGTACACAAAAAAGTGTAAAAGAAATGACATATGGGGGCCTTTAACCAATCGGTCTGTTGGTCAACCAGTTGACTATTAAACAGGTACTACCTTGGTTTCTTTTTATTTGCTTGGTTTTTCCAATTTCCCCTCCCCAGAGTGTTTGTAATTGATATGGTTGATTGAGCTTATAAATTATTTTGTATTTAATTTAATGCTTACATCTCTTATTTAGCAGTATAGATTCCTCCAAGGAAGATTCCTCCTCATCATCTTCATCCTACAAGTTCTCAACCCCTCCAAACAGAGGAGGCCAAAAAACAAATAGCTTACAGGTGAGATCAATTACGTCCCTTCTCTTGAACATTGAGCTTAATTGACAACTCATGCTACTCGCACCCTTCTGTGATGTTAAACGCAGTATATAACGAGTTCTGACTGATGGTAGTCACTAAGAAAATCTTGCACATCTCATGGTGTGCTACAAGGCACAAGACCTCCAAGAATACAATATGAACTTGTTTCAGGCTAGCACGGTATATGCATGTTAAGACTATGCGATAGCACAACCTGTAAACGACCTGAACACAATCTTAATATAAGCTGAGTACGCTCTCTATGACCTTAACAAGACCACAGCATGATATATAGGTCCTTGATACCTTCACTTCTGAACAGGCCCTTCAGCAGGCCAAAACTGGAGTACCCTTTGGTATGCCACAAATCACTACACTGACAGCAACATGTCAGACCGCCAGCTCTCTGCTGACCTTGCAATACAGAAGTGCTATGGTCACGGTCGTTATGACGGTCACCTTGCTCATCCGAAGACATCGACACAGGCGAGAGGAGGACTGCCGCAGGTGCCAAGCCAAACAAAACATGGATGAGGACGTGGCTCCTTCTGGGATTTATTTGGTGCCTGCTTGGTAAGCTTACTGCTCGGATACCTGCCTGGATGCTGGCTTGGGTGCATGCACGGATGGCTGATTTGGTGCCAGCTCCGATAATTGCTTGGATGCTTGGTTTGCTTCCTCCCCTCTTTCTCTCTCAGCCGCCTCTTACTTGGTCTCCTGCTGGGCTGTAACTGGTGTCGCAGTATGGCCCCCCTTCCCTTGGTTGGCATAGTTCTACTGTTGTTTTGTTGTGATGGTGATGAACCTCACTGAACACTTGCTGCACATTGCTGGGGGGGTGCCGAGAGTCTGGTTATTGGCCTATATATGGTATGTCCGTAACACATTACCTATTATGCGCCATCGAGATGAACTTACGATCAGCACATGTTAAGCAAGCTTGTAAGAAACTTGTAGTACATTCAAGTTAAAGTCCAGTCAAGGACGTGTGAAGGATGTATTTTTCTCCTTGTCAGTGTACTGACCTCCTGTTACGATTGTACTGGTCGTGTGCTTAGTTAATGCCTTGTACTATGTCTGTTCCAAAAATCATTCTACAAGATGATCACGTTCACTGCACAGACAACACACGCCAAACACGATTTATCACAAACACAACTCAGTGCATCACAAATACAAGAAGTGCACATCACGCTGACACAAGATGTCGCCAAAAATTTTTCGGCTGTCTACCAACAAGCACGATCTGTTCAGGTAGTGTTAAGACGTATGCCAAGCTTATCATGAGACTAGTACCATGCTAAGGACGATATGACAATAGATCAAAGGCAATTTTAGAGCTCATTATGTATCATGTTTAACATCCCAGAAGTGTGTGAGTAGCATGAGGCCTAGAGACAGTCACCTTATGATGCCCAGCATCCTTGAACGTGTGAGAAGCCTGCAAGACTTTATAGATGGTGGCTTCCAGTTCAACAGTAATATCTCAGATTTGGATAAATTGTTTTTAGTTTGTATGGTCATTTAAGATGGGGAAGTGGTAGATTGTTCGTGGATGAACAACTCGGCTTACAATGGAACAGGGAGGGATCAAATTTTCAAATCTTATAATCTTTATAATGTTAATTACTGCATTTCATCCACTCTGCCCTAGCTAAAGTACTTGCAAGTTTCATTCACCATGTAACCAAAACAGTTGTTTCCCTTGACAATGGTAGATCAAGATCCCCTGGTGAAAAATCTGTTAGAATTATTTCTCAAGATACACCTTTACAAAGTTTTACCATTTCTGAGATTACTCATTAGCTACGCAAAAATTATGATGTGGAATTTTGCTCTGTGTCTGTACTTCTTTTGTTAATCCGTAAAACGTTATCTGTTGTTTACTTCTTAGCTAGTTTTTAGTTTGGATTTTAGTGTGGACATTTTTGAAGTAGTAAAATAGCTATTTTCAAAATAAACCCCTAAGGGCATGCCACCATTACACCTGTCCTTGGAATGAACAAGGCTAAAATTTAACACCTGTCCTATTAACAGTGATGGGTAAAAATTGCATCAGACAGCCACTTTCTCCCTTTAAGTGTGTGTGATGGACAGGTTGGTTTTACTGGTACTTAAGCAGTTCACTATGTCAGCAAGAGAGATGTTGTAATAGTCCCCTTAAGAGGTGGTATTGAGACAATGGTATGGACTGTTCTTGATCACTGGAACCATAAAATAGATTTAAAAATATCACTGGAAAGCACACAGAATTTAAAGGGCAGTTCTCATAATCCCAGACAGTTACATTTTTCTCCCAACTAAGCAAGTTTAGCTCCTCGTATAACTATGTAAAGCTCCTCCTAGTGCAGAAACAAACCTATTTTATTGCTTAAGGCCATGTCCTGGTGAGCATAGAAGGCAATAATGTGTTATCCAGTCTCTCTGCATTGTGTGGAATGTAAGCCACTCTGCATCTTTTGAATTTTCAAACTTTGATGTCAGTCAAAGAGCAGTCACCAACTGAAAATTTTGATACCCATACACTAAACATCTACTTTTGGGTAACAAGTGTATGTCATTAAAATGAATGTTTGTGATGACATACAATTGTTGATCTCTTGTTTGTCACTTTCATTTGGACAATGAAAAAAACATTTGGGCAGCTTAAACATGGCTTTAGGTAGTCTGACTGACAGCCTGAAAATTCTCTCAAAATTAGGCTCGATGAAGGGTTACTCAAACAAAGGATAAGTTACCACATATCTCATGAGTCCCGCTGCACGTCACAAATTTACATATGGCTCATGATTATGGATGATTTAACTGCAAAAATAGTTATTTTCTCATAAAATTGAGCATTGTTCCATGGGTTTTGCTGGGATTTGTGAGTATTTTAAATGTTTTTAATTCTTTTTACATCAAGTAAGCAGGTGTAACATTTACATGTCCAAGGACCTTTAAAAGCATGTTCTGGTGACCAAGTTTGACAATTTAAAAAAATGCAGACAAATTTTCTGTATTAGGCAGTAAAGACCCCATCTCAATGCCACCTTGCATTTGGAAGGTATTAATTTTTGAAAAAGCTATTTTTGCACCTTGTGCAGTGCATGATGGGATATCTGTAACATTTGGCATCTGGACATTTGATTAATAAACCCAGCTTTGTATTTCTTGTTAACACTGATACCACTATATTGAATTTTCCTTTGCTTTTTTCATACCATAAGTATAGAATAGTTTTACAATAGATCTATTCAGAAAAAAATATATGGACATTCCAATAGTGTCTAATTCAAAAGCAAACTAGACATTCCTGTACTTGCAGGCAAGCACATATCGAAGCCCCTCGGAAAGCACAGCTTACACTTGGCAGTAATC
>WURT03154885.1:0-10871 GCA_009936505.3 Holothuria glaberrima | reverse complement strand
AGAGGAATATTTTCAATATTAGCCTCACACTGAGGGTAAACATCTCGTTTGGTATGACGTTTTCATTTCGGAAGTACGCCACTACCCAGATCCTTTAATTGTTAATGAGATGTTTAGTCTACGGTATCATGAGCGCCAATCATGAGAATGAATAAGAAGACATGTCTCCCACACACTTTTTGAAGGTTGTGGACAAAATCCTTATAAACATCTACGCTAGATTCTATATTCCGTCAAGGAGGGAGCTGGATCTCCAGCTCTAGGCGTAGGGAATCCTCCGACCAAATTTTTTTTTTCAATTGGGATTGGTGTTACTGTGCGGTATCGACATATACAAAATTGACAGATGGATTTTTTTCCTAATACAATACTGTATAGGACTTAAAATCTTCCGCGCAAGACGCAGTAGGCTAATGCAAATAACGTGCAGAAATCAGTTCTTGCAAAATTTCGAACAATGGGATCTCTTCGACGAATCCCATTCCACGCTTTTCCAATCTCTGACGTAATTTTTTGAAAAATGAGGTCGAAGGAGCTTACAGGAGCCTGTGACGACTAAGACGAAAACCATGACGAGATTCAAGACTCTCCCTTCAAGCATGGAAGTACAAACCAAAAACAAGCGTGTTTTAGGCTTGTTGCAAGTGAAGTGTTTTTGGAATGTTTTGTAAATGTTGCTCGTGTATACAGGCCTTAGTAAAACATCCATTCTCTGTCTTAGTATTTTTTGTTCCTGGGCACTTAAAAATTGCAGTCATGGTAACGGGTCTGTTTCATAGTGAAAAACGTGTCCTTATCATCCATGCACCTGCATGGCCCGTGTCAGAACAACATGTGTATTCCACATCCGTTATTAAAAATTCAATCTTTAGTTGAAAAGGTTTTTCAAATTTTAATTTCGCCAGTGCCAGATATGGATTTTCAAAATACTGTGAAAGTCACAGTTTTAAGCTGTTCGTTATTTTTTAATTCTTTGCTGACGGTAATGGCTCACGGCGATCGATTTGACTTTGTTCATAAAGTGGTGTTTCACTGACATAAAACTGGTGCTCAAACTGATCCAAACACAATTATTAATTAAAGTATTCCAGTTTTTAATTTTCGACTTAGTCACGAGCTGCCAAAATAAAACAAAACAAGTCAAAATAAAAAAAAAGTAACCAGAAAGCCAAAAGGTTTTGTATCCCTTGCCTCTGAGAATATTTTTCTTGAGTACTTCCACTTTCCAAGGTTTCCAAACAGACGGTTTGATCACCAAAATGCTTACTACTTCCAAAAGAAGTTACAACCCTGAATTCTCACAAGACTTTACAACTTGTGTGAGAAACCGAACACTTTCCACTACACCATCGATGAATTCGTTATTCTAATTATTAACCACAATGCCCAAAGGTTAGCGATCCTTTGCCGAAAAGAATGCTTTGTTGCACTGAGATTTATCTCTCAAAATATCCTTCTTAAGATACCATGTTTTACGAAGTGTTCACAATTTGACCTCTGTTGACCTCACATGACCTTTGAAATCCACTACAAAAACAATAATAAATAAAAAAAAATGATTTGAAAAGAAGTAAGCGTACCCCGGCCGTTTGTGTGAGATACCGAGCATTTCCCACTTCACTATCGACAAAATCTTTTAAGATACGTATGGTTTTTCTAGTTTTGTTAGAGTCAAAATCGTTACAAGCTACATAGTAAGGTATTTTTAATAATGTTACAGTCAAGCATCCTTCACAGGTGTTTATAATAAGGTTAGCATTACCAATTGCTGTAAAAGTTACGTTTTTGAAAAACAATTTTATTCTCTATGATTTTATCTTTGGAATAGTACAAAACTTTAGCGCTGACTTTTCGGTGGTCATGAAACGATTCGGAGGTACCGCCCACTGTCTCTTTAGTTAGATAGCTTTTTTATAGTTTAACCTCTAGTAAAGAAGATGACCTTTGATCCACAATAAAACCCATTAGGCTGTTCACGGTTACGTCACTGGTTGGCATTGGTTGGCATAGAGCATGCGCAAAAGCACATGCGTGTATGTTAGGTGTTGGGCGTGTAAACGCATGTGCGATTGCACGCAGAAAGTAGACGAATTGGAATCTACTTTGCATTGTGACGACATTGTAAGCGCGCCCTATTAACTCTTTTACCGACACGCGGTGACGCCTTTGTTTGTAAACACTGAATGAGTCTATACACTTTCTCTCTTAAAGGGAAATATTGCGTTTAAAATGCACCTACATGGCATACAAAAAAAATACCTTAAATCACTATTAAACTATTCAGTCTCACTATCAAACTCAAGCAATAGCTTAATCTTCTCAAAATATTATGCATTTCAACAGAAACGGATGTTGCATCATTTGAATTTTTGAAAGTTTGGGTGAACAAATTACTTTTGTGCAACAAATAATCAAATTGCTTCCTGTGAGAGCCTTGTTTCTTGAAAAGAAAGCTACAGTTCTGCCTCATTTTGAATTGTCTATCATTCTGTATGTATTAATACTGGTTTAAAAAATATGAAAATTTTTTGTAAAACAAACGCAGTATTTCCCTTTAAATGAAAAATATACCAAGTATGAAAAGTATGCATCATCCCATTCTTGAGATATTGTGTTTTTTCAAGCCTCTGTTGACCTCAAATGACCTCTGACCTCCACTGAAAGAATAGGGTTCTTTGTCTCAACATGATAAATCCATATACCAAGTATGGACGTTTCTCTATCATTGCTATTTTAAACTATCGTGTTTAAAAGTAATTTTTACGAATCATTTTCGTATTTTCACCTGAGACCTTAGATAAAGTTTGACCTCTTCTAAAATCAAAACGTTTCATTAGCTGACCATAGCGCATCCTTATGCCAAGTATGAAAAGTATCTATGCTTCCTTCTTATGGAAATCGTGTTTACAATGTTTTCGGTTTATGACATCTGCTGACCACATATAACATGGAAATCCAATGCAAAATATGAGAAGTATCCATCACTGCTATCTTGAGATATCGTGTTTCCAAGCCGAGCATCATTAACACACATACCCCCATCTCACCCCCACACACATGCATGCACTCGCCAGCATGATTGTATACATTCATTTCGCCTTCGGCAAGGAATCAAAAAACGTCAGAGAGCCTTGAAATAGTGAGAGCATGACATAGAGTAATTAAGATATTGCCTTGAACAGGTTTAATATTAGCATCCAAAGTCAATATTAACCAGATGTGCAAAGGGGTGCTTCAGATCAGAGGAGAAGCCAACTTTATCAGCTGTGTAGCTACTTTTGTTGGTACACCCTCAATATTAGCTAAACATTGCCCGCCGAATTAAGCTTTGCATTGAGAAGAGACCACGGACTTCATATACAGGGACAGAGCATATATTGGCATTATTTCGCATATGTCCTAGATGCGTAAATTGTCGTCACCGTACGTACACAATTTGGCTTACCAATATGGCTGCCTGTGTGTAAAAGTTTGGACTTGCTCAAGTGGCTTAGTATCGACAGATTGTGTGGGAAATTTGCAATATTTTCGAAATGCAATGCTCACGTCAAATTCAACTAAAAGAATGAAGGAATGAGATATTTTCCTTCCATTCATGTTGATATTTTGTCTAAAATGTTGCAGATTAATCGTAAATTTAGGCAAATGGTAGTAGGTCATCTTGGTAAGCCTAAATTTGTTCGAACGGTGGCGACCGTATTGGTCACGTGACTCTATGTCCATGTGTATAAGTCCGTGGAAGAGACAGACTCACTTGGAATGAAAGATGTGGCAGCACTCCATGGCGTAAACGTTATCCTTTTGTTTCCCGATGACGTCATGGCAGACACCACAGTACAGCTGCAATTCGCGAAGAAGTCCATCGAATTTCTTCGCATGGTCCTGAGAGAGGGCGCGATCACTCTCTGGCTGAAGGTACAGCTGGTAGAGGAACCAATGGCATCTTAAAACGTGTATCTGTAAAAAAATAAAGAGCTCAATGGGCACTGCGGTTCCTTGCTGAATGTAATCATACTGGGCCATGAGCATACAACAAAATATTAACTAATGTGAATTTTGCCTGTGACTCTGGTGACTGCTACATGACCTTCAAAGTTTTTGGCACAGAAGCTTAAATACTGGGATAGATTTTATACAACAGATGGTGCTGCATTAAATCCAACACAAAACCACAAAACTCATATGGTTTTCAGCTGGATTTAATGCAACACCATGTGAAGTATATAAAATTCATCCAAGCTTCCCACATTGAGATATTGTGTTTAAAATGGTTTTCAGAGTAGTTGACCTTCAGTGACTCCAGGTGACCTTTGACCTCCACCAAAAAATTATTTTCCCCACCATAAGGCATCCACATACTACCATAAGTATGAAATCTATCCATGCTTCGTATCTTGAGATATTGTGTAAAAAAATTTAACAATGTTTTCAGTATTTGACCCCCAGTGACGTTTGCTCTACCCTCGCCCTTCGCCAACCCCTCCCTTCGACTTTCCCCCAAATTCAAAAGGCTAGAAGATTTATGAAAAAGATATGAAATAACGATAAAACAATACAACTAACTCAATGTTGCCAGACGATTCCTGAGAAGAACAGATGTTATACCTTCACCCCTACCCCGCGGATCGGGCTCTGTTTGCTCTGCTGCTCCTCAGCTTCCCATGACTGAACAAGGAATATGCCGTACAGTCTGCTACGTAGGCAACTTCTTCCCCTGATATTCTTATGTAAATCGCTACCACGGAACTCCAAATGTAAGGACAATTAAATACAATTACAACACATTAAAACGCTGACATTGCATATTATCGTACCATACTTCCATAGGCGTATGGGACCTTTTCGATTGGGGGGGGGCACAAATTTTTTGCCCGAATATCTGAGCCTTGTCCAGGTGTATGCAAAATACATTTTTGTGGTACCCTGGAATTAATGACAGCTAACTTAGAGGATGTGTAAGACTGACTTCTACACTAGCACTACATACACAGTGCGCTACAAAAACGTTAATCATCATTTGCGGATCAAGACGGCCTGACAGCAAGACACCAAAAATGCCGACGTTACGTTACAAGTGCATTGAGAAGATAAGGTCTCCAAAGTGAATCACTAGTGGAGTTTCTCTCTCCCCACTTCCCCATCCCTACTCCGGCGTGTTCGATGTTACGAGTTTCCTCTTCTACAACCAGATACATGAGGGACTCAACGACGACATCTAGAAATGTATGCGAGTCCCCCGTCACGCCGAGTTTTCTTTACGCGAGATGAACTGAACAGTATGTACAAAATGCATGAATACAAGAACCTATAGTACCTGTGAGCAAGGCGTACATGTGCACGCAATCGATGCATCCTGCGGATGGTACATTTTTGTTGCTTGATTCCAGCCACTATTTCCAGGGTTATTCTACACTTTAATCAATGAAATATTAACCCATAATTTCTGCAAATTAACAAGTTTCTTGTTGACTTACTTTACTTCCGATTCCCGTTCCCACTTCAAGGCCTTTCTTGGATGCCTCTGTCGCCTGCAATAAAACCAGAGTAATAATATAGATCTACGGCTTACCAAATGTATCGATTTACTTCCAAAATTGTGAAAAATATACCAACACAAAATATCAACCATAGCAGTGATTTGAAATATGAATAACGAAACGTCCTTAGCAAAAGCAATTCGAAGCACAATCTGATAAAAAATTTATCTGTTTATGGTACAGAAGACAGGGAGATAGTGAGAGGAAGTGACGTCACTAATTCGAGGCAATCATCGTCCATTTAATCATTAGTTATTCGGGAACGTAAGAAACACATTGCAACAGCTAACGTCTCTACCTCGATGTTTAATGTTCCTTTCGCCGACTCGTACTCAAAATATTTCGCAGTTTTAAAGGCAGTGTGTAAACTACAGAACAACCACCGTGGAAACCTTAGTGTATTAATGCGTTTACCGAAAACGCACATTTTGAATAAAATAATGATCACCTATGTGGATTTAGTTGGTTGACTCAGCGGCATAGGGGGCTAAGCATAAAGAATGGCCAAACTGTTGCTCAGGGCATAGTAACATCACAACTGTAGTAACGTTTTCTTTTTGGGGGGCGGGAGATACCAAATAACGAGTACCAGCCCTAACCATACGGGGCAAGGTCGACATAGGTCGAACGCAGCGGCGCTTTTAGGGACATCCCCACCCAGCCCCGATGAATGCATACAGGAAATCATCAAAGCCCACCAGTGCAATACTGAGATATTTCTGCCACCTTCATGTTGAAAGCAAGGTCCCGCTACTAGCATCTCATGACTGGGACAAACCTTCACTATTTGTGGCTGCTTGTATCTTAAGGTTTCCTAACAACCAATGCATGGAACAGATCCAATGGGAGTTACTTGTAAGAAGTCTCTTATGAATATGAACAGTTTAACCTTTATCAGTCATACCAGAATCCACACAACTCACCTGGTTTAGGAATCCAATATGTAACTCCTATGCAAGTATGGCTTTTCTTTCCCTCATTAGAAAACTGTTTGAAAGAGGGCGCTAATTACCTATCTATTTCCTGTCATTTTATCGGTCAGAAAGTCCCAACATGAAATGTTAACTGAAGGCATGGACGAGCATACTAGACCCATGGAGTTATGACATGGGTTATCTCTTATTTCAGCGTTTCGACTTCAAGTGTTTCTTCTTGGAGAGCGCCCTCGGTCCTCCTGACTTATTAAAGCACGTCTCTGTATCAATACTATCCTTTCGAGATTTGAAGTATTTCCCGTTCTTGGAAATATCGACAGATTCTGGAACATCTTACGTTCGAAACCCTTGACAATTTTTAAAGGGTATCACGAAAACTAGAAAGTAGCAACGGGGAAGGACAGTAGTAGCCAATAGCCAGACACTGACATTTGGGAAGGTAGTAGTGGGACACGATTATATTGGGGGGGGGGTCAATAAAGGAAACTGTGAGATCTAACATAACTCTACTTAGTTTCCTTTATTTCATTATCTGATAGAAGGAGGGTGTCCAACTTTCCCCACCCCTCTGGCCAAATCCCTGTGAAAGGGCTGAAATTACAAACCTTTTCAAAGTCTCTGGCTGACATAAATAGCTTTATTAATCCCATTAGGATATGTAGCTGACACACGTGATCTCCTATCTCCCCGGCTTGACTCCATGATGCCTCGTACTTAGAGTGCGCCCTCTGTTGAGATAAAATGAATTTATTGGGATTGTTGATTGCTAATACATTGCAAGTGCAAAAACACTGGAATTGTCTTTATTACTTGCCTTCATTACTTGCCATGTTGTGCTACACAATTTGCTATTTCAGTCATCCTTAAACCAGAACAAAGAGAATGCATAAGCAGATCCTAAAGAAGTATACCCCCAAAAAATGGAAAAGAAGACATGAATTTCCACGAAAACAGAAACCATTTGGTCTTCTTACGTCAGCGTCTCGTCTGGATCTGTGAATGTCTCCCAGTGTTGCCAGACACTTTGCTTGCATAGTGTAATCCAGTTCCTGAACGGCAATTTTCATAGCTTCCTGGAAAAAAAAAATTCTCAAAATTAAATAAACGAAAAAAGATTTTCTCAATATTACATCATCTTCTGGGCTTTGGAATTTCCACTAAATGATTTATGAAGGGTAGTCCAAAACGACATGCTCGCTCACGCATCAAATGTAGCTTACAGCTGAAACAATAGGCTTCGGTAGGTTGGAAACACAAAAAGAGGGGGCGCTCATTGGAAACAAGACCACAGATATTGCAAGCATGCAGTTACCAACCTTAAAACGGGACCGCCGGCGTGATTTCCCCCAGGACGAATGCAACTTACCCCAACAAATTCAGACAGCTGATTCGTGTATCGGATACGCACGTAGTCTTCTACGGGCGTTGTGAAGCCTACGTCATTCGTGCAGTGTGCTACACTGCTTTTTCGCCAAAATAACGACGTCATTACATAAGGTCTATTGCGTCTCCATAAGGAATCATTTTCCAATAACTATGTAAATAAAGGGGTTTAATATCTATGCTTGTAATATCTTTGAACGTGGTCACAGTACAGCAAGGAGATAATCAAAGTGTGAAATCAAGTTGAAACGAAGTTGAAGCTCCCCACTACTTCGGTATTCAGCACTGTATAAGCTACCGGTTGTAGGCCTAACGGAAGACGCATGTTGGCAGCCAAGCAAGGTGCTGAAGAGTGAGAGATGGCATCCAGGGGGATTCTTTTTGTTGGCGAGGTACGTTATAATATAAAAAGTAGCAGTAAGTTTTTTCCTCTAACTTTTTATTTGGGCAAATGCTTATCTAGGGGCACCCCCTTTAATGAGGGTGAGGCGTGGTTCACTGACATTTGCGTAAGTTCTTTGCTAACATCCCAAAAGATCTCGAGCATTGGCAAGCATGAACGAGAATTCAAAACCGTGACTATCGACTGTTCTTGCACTTCGCAACGTTACCATGGAGACTGCGGTCTTAGCTTATTAAGGAAGAAACATTCTGACATTTCCTTGGATTTTGCATCATGAATGTTGACAAGGCGGCCTCTTGTGCCGACAAGCTATCAACATGAAATGCCAAGATATAGGCTATATACCTTATTTATGGCACCGATAGACCTTTGAAGTATGAGTCATCTCTGGGACCATTCGCTAGAGGTAAGGCAATCGACGACATCATGCCATAAACAATGGAACAACCAGCCAAAGCCAACGGCTACCAGCTCATGTTATTTTTCAGTCGAATGAGCAAGCCGCAATGAAGTGAGACCGACATAGTCATTGATCTAGTGTTGAGTTGTTGATAAGTGACACAGTACCGTACTACCTCAGTCAGACTAAAAAACACTTACCCTTATTTGAGAAAAAGATACCAATAAAGTAACATTTTAATGACAGATTTAAGGGATAAAACGTCTGCCTTGTAAGCTGTCGCTACAGAGGCCTTCGAGGAATTTTCAATGGGGGGGGGGGGGCGCAAGGTTTCGTTGAACGCTTGAACGCTGTCCTGTCCTGAGGAAGGGTCTCTGTAATGACAGATTGCGGGAATAGAACGTCTGCCTTTTAAGCTGTCGCTACAGAGGCCTTCGAGGAATTTTCAATGGGGGGGGGGGGGCGTAAGGTTTGGTTGAACGCTTGAACGCTGTCCTGTCCTGAGGAAGGGTCTTGGGGAAGGCTCCCCTTTTGAAAATTTTTGCTTTTGAAAGATGGCCGAGATGCAAAATAGTGCTATATTTGACACATTTGGAAGCATTTCATTTTTCTGCCTCAACATTTTTTCATGCATGACGCCAATAGGGGGCGCCTGGATCCGCTACTGCGCTAGGTTCAACCAGTGACGAGGTTCGAGAGGCAAAGGCGTTGGACACTATTTACATGAAACAATTAGTCCGGAAATCACATGTCAGCAAAGAAAAAGTGGAATCAAAAAGAGAATGTCTCAAGCATCGTAACATACCTGAGAGATTACAAATATTGCAGGTTGCTATTATGAACTATAACAGCCCAGGTGATCTGTCACTTTCAAGAAGGCGTAATAAATTAGTCCTTCACGACCAATTTTTATACCACTTCGGTAGCAAATCCCCCTCCCCACCTTTCCCTCTTCGCCTTTCCATTCTCGTTATATTAATCTTGGTAATCTGAATTGTCCAAACGACATGCATATCATAAAGCCCCTAACCTTTGGAGCCCAGGAGACTATGGGATCCAAATGGATCTTACGTTCTTCCTATGTGGGGCCAACAAGAGCCACGTGGGTTAACCCTATCAGTTTGTCGGTTGTTTAGGTTTTGGATGGAATTAAAGTGGGCCACACGGGCCAAACTGGTGTGGAGAGGCCCGCATGGGTACGTGAAGGAGACCCTAAGCATTGTTCAGGTTTTGTTAAGGCTTACCCAAAAGAGCTCCGTTCGAGAATTACCGGGCCTATTTACGTGAGTCTAGTGAGTGCTGGCCCATATCGTCTATGTTCACTGCGAATTTATAAGTTAAGCAGTTCAAAAGACACATTTTTCGCTTCACATTTTAGCAAGAAAAGCAACACATTCATCAAGTTGTAGGTATTATGCATGGTTATTTAATAGGATTTATATACCGTGACCACCATGGCCAGCAATGAAAGGATAACACAGTGACATGTACCCCAGTGGATGGTAATGGCTCAGATCGATGGGCCTAAAACAATGGGCTCTAGAAATATTCATAAGTGGGTAACATGGCCTGGCTCATACCTTGGCTGTAATTACATCTTGTGTGCAAAATTCACATAAAGGAGGGCCGATGTACCATGATGGGCTGCCATTCTCACGGCAAATGTAGAAATAATGGGCTCTAGGATCAACAATGTGCTGCAGGAATATAAAGGGCAGTCACACGATTGAAAGTTGCTCAACTTGAAAATCATCCCATCCCCGTGTTCAGTCTGTATTGAGAAGTCTACTATTTTACACATTGTTTCTGTCGTAACGACGAAAGACCTGTATTTTGCAGTCGTATAGCCTATACGGCTACTGGTATTTTGCGAATGGCAAGATGGCGGGTTGGTGGCTTCAAAAATATTACAGCTGCTATTCAGTTACTAATACTAGAGTTTTCATGGTCTGGCGCCATCTATTCTCCTCAATTTTCTTCACATATTTCCCAAATCTCAGCTGAAAGCCTTTGAAATCCGGTCAGAGTTAGAGTTAGATGAGGTTTTACGGCTCTGTTTCTAACCATTTGGTTAAAGTCTGGCCGCCGGCCTCGGCCTTTTTTCCAGTTGTGGCTCACTGGCTTGTTTTCCCTTCTCCACACTCTAAAAAGCGTGTTTAGGAATTAAACACATTTTTTGCCCCCCCCCCTTTGGAAACATGTTTCTATCCTAA
>WURT03154874.1:4491-28545 GCA_009936505.3 Holothuria glaberrima | reverse complement strand
CACGCTCACTCTGGTATAGGGTCGTCAATGAGCCAAATGGCTTCCTGACCCTCAAACGTTAAACTTAAACTTAAAGGGAACTTACTGCAAATTTTTGACATTTTTTACAGAGTGAACAAAGAAGGGGTTTTGTCCTTGAGTTGAGTGGGACAGAAGCATATTACTTCTATCCTTCCATACATTTGACTGGTGGGCTTTAGCCCCCAGTCCCCTGCTTCCTACGGCTATAAGTGATTCAGTAGCACATATACAGTACATGATACAATAACAAAAGTAACAGTACACACACTTAAAGGAGCTTATTGAGTTGCTTCACAAAATTCATGATTTTTTTCACACCTGTTGAGATTTACTCACATCTTGATGGTAAATGATCAAACTAAGAGACTCTGCACATCTGGCAATGATTGGGTAATTAATGATTAAAATCAATTATTACAAATTTGTGACCAGACACTTTTTACCATTAGTTAGTAATGATATGCAACCCCTGTCCACAAAAACTACAATTTCTCACATTTTCGGTAACTGTAGGAAGTGATTCATGTGTAATGGGGCTAGTAAGAAGCATTGTCATGCAATGATTTCCTTCAAACCCGTCACAAATATCATGGATATCAACTCGATAAGCCCCTTTAATATGAGCAGTGCAGCAGTAACACATATATACCATACTGAACAAACATTCGAATAAATGCAATGGTTTGGAGTAGCATATAATATCCTACACAAAAGTAATTCTGTATAGTTTATTCCCAGTTTTATTTAGCAATTTTAGCTCATTGTGTGGTTAATTCCTTCTCTTGCAACTTTCTTCATAAGTCTGCAATCACAGTACATCACATAAATGCTATACACTGCAATAATTTCATTGAATGCATAAGAAAATATGTCTCACATTGCAATGCAATATCAGTTAATTCAAACACTGGCTTACAGAACACAATTTGATAAATCATACGAAAAAGGGACAAAAATATTATAATGTGGTCCGATGAAAATATTTTTATCTCTATCGTACTTGCACTGGCTAGCACTTCTTCCTAACATTTTGAATCCAAAGTTACTTCCACACAAAATATGGACATGGAGAGCTCCTCATAAACACCTGTTGCACTTCAGACAGCAGTAAGTGTATGCTCCATGGTTGTAATTAATATAATCCTTGTAATGCTATCTTAAAGTCCTATCACACAATCTAAAGACTTCAAGCAGCCCCTCAAGATTAAAATTAAAGTTTCATTTTTCATATCCTGTATGGAACAATCATTCCCTGTCTCTTGCTGGATACTCAAAGTAAATTATTAAGCCGCAATACATCATATTGTCAGAGACATAGTACATCCCGAATATACATGATATTCTAAACACAAGCCTCATAAGTTTCCAATTTTCACAAACATGACAACTAAGTAAAGAAAATTGATAACAAAGTTCTACAAACTAGGTTAATAATAATCTACTTGTTTATTGGGTGTTCACATTTTCAAACAGTATTAATATTAAAGTGAGGTCATCTTCAAAGTTTGCTTTATCCTGCTGAAGCATATTTAGGTAGCCAGACAGACAAAAAGCAAGAGATAGAGAGCAAGAGAGATCTAGCAGCCATTTCCCATTATATGCAAGGTATGTTTCCTGTAATAAATGAACTAATCTATTCTAAACACACCCAATTTACATTTAAATAACAAAACTGATTGAACCAGTTCTAACAAATGAGGTACAATTGTAACTCTAGGTCTTTACTTTATCAGGGAATAATACCGCTTTTGGCCAACTCTAGGCAACATAGGAAACATTTTGATTATAGCACCAACAAGGAATTTTCTCTACAGTAATGTACATAAAACCTAATGATGGATTCTTACGCGCAAGGACTGGGGTAGTACTGAATACTATGAAAATTAATCGAAGTGGCAAAATTAACCAATGCTGTACCCCATCCAACCTTACTGTGGCAAGGGGTATATAGCATTTCTGTGGTTGTAAATATGCCATGTTACCTAATGCAACTCTCCACAAAATCTGTGGAGTGAAAACTCTTAATAAAAACCTCCAAAATGGAGTTGAAACTCTAAACTTAGCCAGAAAGTAGCAAAACAAGACTTGCTCAAAGCAAGGCAATTAGATAGAGGAAGAGTACTGTAGCCCTCCAGCAGTGGGAGGACGCCAACCCAGTAGTAACAATTTATGCCAGATGTTACTTGCAGGCAAGTTGGGGAATTATATACATATGTAAAAAGGAGGTGATGAGGAGCGAGATAGACTCAAATAACAGCAACTGAAGCTATTCAATTTTTAAAAACATTCATTATGAATGCAAGTGAGAAAATCTGAGATGTGCCCAGGAGTTTCTGAGGGCTATAGATATTAATTCCTATCCCTGTGGGAGGGTCTAAGGGGGAAGGAATATGTTTAGGGTTTGCCTATGCCTGGTGGAAATATAGTGCCAGGCATGATCCAACAATGTTTTAAGTACTGCATGGTAGAAACTTTGAATGTCACAAGAGGCTGCTCAGTATGGGCACATCCTGTAACTTACAACTGAAAATGTCTAGATCGTTTGATCGATGATGTGTCTAATTATGCAAATTCCATTTTCTGCTACTTAAGCACTATTGCCGTCAGTACATGATATCAGAGGTGGAATGGAATATTGACAAATACCTACCCACTGACAACAGCACTCCTAAAAGCCGGAAGGATCTAGACAATATACATCCACGAAACTCAGCCATGGGAAGGTTTCTTATTAACTTTTAAGACAAAAGTTGTAATATTATAGGGTGCATCTTACAAGCTAATGACATCTGACACAAGATCCCTTCACAAAAATGAAACTGATATTGATGGAAGAAAGTAAGCGATATGATTTCAAATCGCGAAGACACTACAAACACTACCCAAAGGGTTATTGATGGCCATTTAGAGAAATCTACCATACAAAATGAAGGGCAATGCCAAATATCTTCAGTTGGCATGAATTTGTCGAGGGACTCGGACAAGGCAAGGCCAAATTCTAACCTAAGATATGAAAGTAAATGTCTTTAGTTGACTGAAATTTACTGGGGGATTGAGAGAATACGAGGCCAAATTCAAGCAACCAATGGATGTCAAAAATAATAAAAAAATGTACAATGTGTCAAAAAAATAAAAAATATACAATAGGGAAACCACTTACACTTTTGTGTCGTAGGTGTAAGCCCGTCATTTTTGACAGGCACCTTCAGGGAAATTGAACATTACACAGCAATCACAACCTCTGGTGCATTCAAATATTTTAACAATTTCATAATGACAAATTCCAGAAATACATACAGAAAATGGCAAGATACTTTATGTAGGGATGTACCAGATCCAAATTTTTGGTTCCGGCCGGAACCGGATTTTGCCGGATAGTTTTTCAAATCCGGCCAGATTTTATCCAGCCGGAACCGGATTTTTTCACTTGCAAAGAGAAACATTAAAAAATAACACTGTGGGTGGGAGGGGGGATAGGGGTGTCAAGGTAGAGGAGCGGTAGTTGACTTCATGATAGTGTTACAGTGGGTCCCACTGTAGGTTAAAGCTGATGTTATTTTGTAGCGTTTAGACTAGAATAATGGGGACAGAAAATTAATTATTAAGATTGCTTCATATACTGCAAAGTTCTTTAAAACAACCATCAGTTTTATTGTTCACATTGACAGTGGTTATAAATTTAAATGTTCTGATAAATGTGACTCAGTTTGTGCATATTGTCTAGGCATAATTGACAGAGACTGATATCCCAATTAATTAAATACTGTTACAGTAAGTATTCATACATTATAACATATGCAATTGTGGGTCCTGTGATATAAGTTTTAAATTCATCTGTGAAGTAACCTCTATCTTTTGATGATGGAGGTACTTCAAGCTAGAATTTGAGAAAAATCCGGCCGGATTTCTTCAGAGATCCGGCCGGAACCGGAACCGCATATTTTTTCATTATCCGGCCGGACCGGATATCCGGTGCATCCCTAACTTTATGGTACAGTACAAGTGATAAAGATGTTGCACACATGATGAGTATGAACACTTTACAAACTCTCCAAAACTTACTCCCAAGTTTGATCTACACACCCCACAACTTAACAATTAAAACCTCATATTTACCTAATTATGTACCCCCTCATTTAAGACATGCACAAAATGTCCAAATTGTTTCCAATTTCATAAAGAAGAAACATAACATACCTAGACTTCTGATCTGGCAAGTAAGAAGAGAGGACTAGGGAGGATGCTCTCTGCAAGAGGGTACCCTCAGCAGTGCCCTCTTCCATTGTGCTCTCTATGCTTTATAGAGCCTTACTACGAGTGAGTAAAATGTGTAAATAGGAAGGGCAATGTGGACCCTCTCGTTCTCAGATATTTAAGAATGTTCTTGGAACATCATTCCAGTACAAATGTAGAAAAAGGTAAAGATTTTAAAGCATGATGACAATTTCAATAGACAATAAAAACACTTTTTAATACATTAATCAAACTTTTTTCCCTTTGCATGAAAATGCAATGATAGTAAATGCCAAAAAGCATTTGCTCCAACATGCCACTACACAAGTACTTGCTTTTTCTTACACCCTTTCACTCCAATCTTAACTCCCACAGTTCGAAGCAATATCCTTTTAACTACTATTAGCAGTACTATTGCTCATTTAGAGCCAGCAACTACCATTCCCATCATGCAATTTGCTGACATCAATGATGCAACACAACTGTGTAACTGTTACCTTAAACTTCTAGGCTTTGAGTTTTAGCAAAAAATCACACTTCTCAAAGTGATTTAAGGCAAGTGATGGTGTGGGATCACACTCACATGCCTCAAAATTCAAGGCCTAAACTTCCAATTATGGAAATGACTCAAACTTGTGCAACCATGTCAGAGTCATCCTATTGTTTAGATCCAATGTCATGTACACTAATGTACTATTCACACAGATGGTGCCATAAGCCCCGCCATATCTGTCACCTTGGCGTTAAACTTTACGACATGCATGGAATCTCAAGCAGCACTATTCCAAAGCAAGTTCAGTATTTTCACTAAAGCATCCCTTCTATACAGTACCTTGTAAGTAGGAGTTAAACATACAAAATGCATCAGGGCAGGAGCAGGGTCACCCCCCCCCCTTCCATTCATGGCAAAATTAATCTGTTCCCTTCATTTGGAACCAATACACAATGTTGTTTAAAAATTTGAATTTCCTACAAACATGGCCAAAGGCCAACATGTAAGACATGAATGGCCAGCTCCATGATTAGGAAATGGCATGATGGATAATACACTGCTCTCTATAGCATCTTCAGACATACTGTGAATCATGAATCTTAAAGACACTGAGTACCACAGTAGTACCTACATGCCTTGAATGTTCACAATTAGCAACCAGTGACCGACTTTACTGAAATTTACAGCCTCAGGCAGTCAGGCATTCTCTATAGATCACTCGACCTCAAGTTACAACCTCAGCATGATAAATAGTTTGTTTTGCTTCTGTCTCCCATCTGCTTTAGCCGACATAAATGAAGGACAACTCTTGCCTTCACATCATTTCAACATGCCAGGACCGTGCCCTGATGTGCCCACACAAACTCGATGATTAGAACACCAAACATTATGAATTATGATGGTAAGATCAAAACGTGCGTTGAACGCAGGAAAACTTTCTGTGAAGCTTGTTCTAGACAAGAGGTAATATTTCTGAAGCCATTGCAATTGTAAAAGACCAGTTTATGAGCCAATAAAAAGATGATCTCCAGAGGAAAGATTTGCCCGCAGATGCAACACGTTTTAAACTGGGTGTGCGGGCAAAAGAAATACCGAACGGTAAAATGTGAATTGCATAAAGTTAAATGACCTCTTCAAACATTTACAGTAGCTGTAACCATTATGGACTTCAACATCCATCAAAATTCTGTAGAATGAACCATACCGAAGCAAGTATGACTTGTACCTAACATTCTGTTAGGTAGGGAAGGAGTTGTCCAGTTAAATGTTGCCAGTGTTATTCCGCTGTAGATGGGACTGCCCAAGGTTACGAGAAGCAAACGAGATCAACATAATTAGCCTACAGAGAAGAGTGCAGTCTAGTTGGGGGTATAATATTAGTGTAGGTGGGCAACCAGGATTGTGTCATGGAGGAGTTATGCTTAAGTGTGACATAGGGGGAGGTCTAAGGAGAGAGGTGTCCCCCTCCCCTTTGGAGAAAAAAAAAGGCTTTTTAGACTCGAGTCCTGATGTGAAATGGTGCAATGCTTGTGCCTCAAATGTAATAAAGTTTATAGTGATCATTTCTGAAATTTGTATAATATTTACAGTGATGAAATGTCATGTCATGTTCACTCCGTACTCCAACAGCTTCCCTGAGTGTATCTTAGGAGGACTGAAATGGAGCTGGGGAAATCGTGTCAGCATATTTTCCCCAAGACACTAGTGTTTTTTGCCATTATTTTTTTTTCAAGCTTGGGCCATAGGCAGTTTCAATCTCCATATCTCCCCCCCCCCCCTCCAGGGCTATGTGCCTCAGTGAATACAGCAAACCTTCACACAGCTGAAAACCTGTATTCACACATGGCCAACTGCTACTGTAGAGAGGCTGCAGCCTAGATGGATAATGCCATTGCAAGTGAATGTGGCAGACCTTTCAACAACTGCCCAAATTGTATTAACTGCTAGTAGACACTACTGTACTCTGTTTACTTGCACAAAAATAAATTCCCTAAACTCACTTCCACGTGACAAATCAAAGAAAATTATCTTCTGAGACAAAATTAAGACCACTACAGGATAATCTTGCATTTTACTTCATTACCTCAACAGGAAGATGAAGAAACCCCACTCTGAATTAGTATGGGGTCGGTAGGTGACACGTCACTTCTCCATGACAACGATGTATTGGAGGGTAAAATGTGTTGCGCGTATTCTGCACATTGTGTAGCATAGGGATAGTTTTCACTTCATCAGTGTAGCGCGTAAAGTGTTCCCATATGGTCATACAGCAGTCAGTTGTTGTTTTCATCCAAAGTTGCCAGGGTAACGAAAAGCCCCGGATAACCGACCAACCCCATAACCTCCTGGTACCCTTAGTCATGTGTTGTAACATTTGAAATTTTGCAAGTTTAGGCCTAACAAGTTTTCCTGAGTTAAAAGTAACAGAATTTCTGTCTGTGAGAATCTTAAAGCTACCATGCTGCATTCTTTTGAATGGCCTATCAGTTTATATCTGTAAATCATGATTTTAAAGATATGAAAATTTTCTGTACCACAACACAAAGTTCCACTGAAAACGCATTTGTGAGAAAAAGCTGATGTTTGTAGTTAGTTAGTTAGATGAGGTTTAACGGCCCAGTTTCCAACCAATTGGTTCAAGTCAAGCCGGCCACAGCCTTTTTTCCAATTGTGGCTCACTGGCTTGTTTTCCCTTACTCCACTGCTTATGTGGAGCATCATGCACAACTGCAGAAGGTTCCATTCTTAAAGTCTTTGCTATGACTCGACCTGGGAATCGAACCCGGGCCTCCTGCATGAGAGGCGGATGCTCTACCACTAGACCAAACACGCGGTCTGATGTTTGGAAGGAAGCTTGGGTGACAGTTTGTCATTTAAGGGAAATGAAAAGGTTGATGGGAGACATGGTAAGTGAGCGGGAGGGTATCAACACCACGTACCTACTGCTACATCCAAACTTTGTTGCTTCACTATAATATCGACTGTACATGTGCACAATTCATTGAATTAATTATCACCACGTTAATTGTGGAGCAACCATTGTGCTGTTCAAGTACAGATCAGCATACTCAGCATACAACAATCAGCTTACTCAACTTTTCAGGTCCGTTTATAAGCTGTTTACCTGTATAACAGGTTACCAGAAAGTAGGTCCTGAAACTGCCAGTCGTCTACACCTGCCCCCTCCTCCCTTCTTCATCTCATCATACCATGACTAAATCAGTAACCATAATCATTATGTAATATTGTCATATTTATCACAGGCAGAGAATGACATTGCAAACAAAGTTCTATAGACTTTTACGGAACCAATGCTGTCATTTCATAATCTATTCAGGTTGACCTAGCTATGCGCACTGGATCTGTCAGTGGTGCCAAACTCTGAAAAATTGAAATGCTAAAAAATGATGGGAAACAACAAGTAAAAGTCACAGAGACCCTGTGCATAGCAGAAAAATTTCAAGTGGAAGGCTTTTAACCTTCAAATGCCTTTCTGGTTTCGTGAAAGGTTATAACTTTCAAAGAAACTCACCAATATCTTTGTAAAATATAGTTGGTATGTGACTGAAGTGTCATTGGGGACGACAGTCAGTGTACTTATCATCTGCTGTAGAATCGCTATATTCCACAAAGCTTCAGACAGTGTACACAAAAATAGTGTTGTAATGATAATATAAGTGGCTGATATATACTGCTACTGACATTTAAATTCTTAATATCAGCCAATACTCCTTTAATACCATATCTTGGAAGTGAGCCTAATGTATACTAAACCACAGACTATTGGGAACTACCACCTTGTGCTTAACTGTCATTTTTTAATAAAAAAAAAAACACTAGAACTTTTAAATCAAAATACTAGAAATAACTTTTTTTTAGGTACATGACAAGAAATATTGATCAGATATATAGTAGTGACATTCAAAAAAATTCTTCAATACAGATGAAGGAGGTAAATGGGGCCATCGACATGCATACTGAATGATACCGATAACTGATCCAACTAAAGTATACACATTGTGGCTCCCTCTTAACATAATAACAGGTCAACTAGCTGTAAAACTGCATATTCCTGAACTTCACAAGAAAGAGACTGAAAAGTTCCTACAACTAGCAATACCAGGCAGGTGAAAGCATTTACTACAGAGCAGAGATGACTTATGCTTTTACTCCTACCTTACTTTACAGTATTTCACTGACCCATACAGAGAGGCTGTATGTACGACCAGCCAAGTAGGAATTTATGCAAAATGTTACAGTGTTCTCATGCAATCTATTGCTTTCTCATACTGTACAGAATTGCCTCTGCTTAGATATAAAATCACAATCACATATATTCTGCTCTAAGTCTAACACAGGGACATCCACAAAGCCATCCCATATTGCATAGCACGTCAAACAAAGAAAGCATTGCAACACATCATACAGCACAAGATGTAATGCTGTAACATCAAGGATACATCACTAAAAGTGGCACAAGAAACAAGATGCAACAAACTGTCACATACTGTGCCTGTAGTAAAACAAAAAAACAAAGATGCAACAAAACATTACATAGTACATCAAATGAAACAGATGCAACAATACAGTATTGTAAACAAAGATGCAAGAAGATGTCAAGTAATGCAATACATGAAACAAAGAGGAAACAGAACCATACACAGTACAACATGAAACAAGGTTGCAACAAAACATCCCACGGTGCAATACATGAAACAAGGTTGCAACAAAACATTCCACAGTGCAATACATGAAACAAGAATGCAACAAAACATCACATAGCACAACACATGAGACAAAGTTGTGACAAAACATCACACAGTGCAATACATGAAACAAGAATGCCACAAAACATCATGCAGTGTAACACAGGAAACAAGGTTGCAACAAAACATCACACAGTGCAATACATGAAACAAGAATGCCACAAAACATCATGCAGTGTAACACAGGAAACAAAGATGCAACAAAACATCACACAGTGCAATACATGAAACAAGAATGCTACAAAACATCATGCAGTGTAACACAGGAAACACAGATGCAACAAAACATCACACAGTGGAATACATGAGACAAAGATGCAACAAAACATCACACAGTACAATACATGAAACAAAGATGCAACAATTTATAGGACTTCACTCGGAGCACAATTTCTAGCATTTACCTACTACGAGCAAACTATTATTGAAGATGGCTTTTCTGAGCATGCTCAATGATTCCTCAACATAGACAACTTTAGTAGACAGCGTAATTTAGGAATAAAGTGTCAACAGGTCAAGGAGTCACAGTACAACTATTTGCTGGTAGATGACTCATCATGTGCTTTAGTTCAGCCCCTCTAGTGTGGGATCCAAAACATTGCCAGTCCGCAGTAGATGGGACTGTTCACGAATGTAACAGATGAGGTACCTGTAAGTAGGAGTGACATAGATTTAAAGTACTGTACTTCCACCCACCCCCTCCTTGCCCTCCTCCCCCCCCTTCATATTACCACAGTACAATCAACTAACAGCCATTAGTTCTCAGTTCTCGCAATCAGCCTACTACAAAGGATGCAGGATACTGCCAATGATAATGCCATTTAATAATCAATATCATTATGTACCCTTGTACACTTCCAATACAAACATTTTCCTAAATTTCAGATATTTTGTATTTTTCTGGTGTCAATACAATATTTGAAAGGGTCATTCTACTGTCAGAAAATTACAAAAAGTATAAATAGTTAAACTAATTGACAAACTTAAAGTAAACAGCCTAAATTTTTAATTCTGGTACTCAATTTTCGTGTTACCCTGCGTGTCCTCACATTCAGGGCAATAAAATGAACAGGGGCTTTGGCTTTGTCACATTGAAACTGTACCTAGAACTTATGAGAAAAAGATTTGCATGTGCAGGTTTTGATCACAAAGTCAAGTGTGAAGCCTTGTGAGGTGCATAAAAGCATAGTTCACTATAAAAATTCCAGCATCTGAGTTAAGTGATTTTACATCAAAATCTATTTTGGGGCCCTCTATTCATTACCCAATGTCCACGCATCTTGTTTGACAATCTACTTAAGTCAACCCATTTCAATGAGTTTCATTTTCAATATAAATTTCTTTCTTTCATTGATTTCTTTTGTTATCTAAAGTAGCTTTTTTGATGGCAAGTAACCTCTTTAAAAAGGTCATAAGCAGTCACCCCAAACTTATTTTGAAACAATAGCTAAATGTCACAAATTTCTTCTTATTTCTCTTCCAAGTACCTTCCATGATATTTCAGGACATAAATATTGCATATTCAAAGTAAACCAAGCAGTTGCTCCTTGTAAATTTTACAATTGAGTGAGAAAAATACTGTCACATGATTCTCAAGAGCCATCATTTTAATACTTACTGTGTGAGATCAACCAAAAATCGAAAGTCAGAAGAAACCCTGATCAAGGAGCCTAAGTAATATGCAGATCTGCCTGGCATTAGTAACAGCCACGACTCTGAACACATGATCAGACCCCAAACACAAAATCTCATCCAGATTTGGTGTAAAACTACCTCTTGGGTAGGAGACAGAATAAAGTTAGGGTGGTGCTACATTGTGATTTGAAGTTTCAAAGAATTACAATGAAGCAGTTTGATGGAGAGCCCATTCAAGCTTTCATTCAAAGACTGAAAAGGATTCAAAGGTGGTGTAAAGGTTGTCTCAGATTCTTGAGAGGTTGAAAACTTAAGAGAAAAAGATGGAATTGGCAATGGAAGCACGAGGGAAACAACATATTAAAGAGGTCAACAAAAATAACAATGACATGCAATTGGACATCTACAGTGTACTGTAAGCACCACTCCATGGGTGTTGCTGTTAAGTCCAGCGTGAGGATTGAACATGAAAAAATCTACACATCAGTCAAACTTGCTCATTTTACCGATGTGGATGGTGGAGCTGACACAACGCCACATGCTGAAAGGACCACAGTTGACACAATCCAGCATGCATCTTACCTGGCGTAACAGGCTGTTTGAGCTGGTATCTGAAAAACTGCCATTGGTATGCTTCATACGCCCTTTCTTTCGAGCTCCTTTGCCAACAATCTGTGATCCCAGAGGAGAATGTTAGGTGAAAATGAGAGAACATGGAAGTGACAAGGGTTTCAATCAGGAAAAATAAAGAATGAGGGTACTGATTAGAATATTGACAACATAAATTACAAGATAGAAAAGTAGGTATTAACAAAAAGGTTAGGTATACAGACTTAGTAATAATTGAAACAGGAGCTGAAGCATCATTGTGACTGTCTTTAAGTAAGACTCTCATTGATGCAACTATAATGGCATAATATGATTCCTTTTAAAAAATTTAAGGTCAACTTACTTTGAAGAACACAGAAAGGAAGATATAAGAAACTTTACAGTCCAAATCAGACTTGAAGTGTGAGTACGAACACCCAAGTATGTGTATGAGTACAAAGCTGTGAGTACGAGTAGGAGTAAGAGTACATGGGCCTGAGTACTACGAGTACAAGTATGAGTACCCGGTTTTCAAATTCTCTGAGTACAGGTATGTGTATGAGTACAAGGCTGTGAGTATGAATAGGAGTAAGAGTACATGGGCCTGAGTACTAAGAGTACAAGTATGAGTACCTGGTTTTCAAATTCTGAGTACGAGTACAAAGTCATGAGTACGAGTACAAGAACAAGTATGAGTACAGGAAAATGTACTTGAGTTGGAGAATGGATCTGTACTCAAGTACTACTACAGTCTGGTCCCAATATATGTCATACTGACTGGTTAATGACAAATGTAGATCTGTGGCATGTAAACACATGGCTGCATGTACAGAGGCTATTATACGGATCTTAACTTACACAGGGGTGTAAAGCAGATTCGTTGAAATGGGCATGCAAGCTACTGTTATAACTTCAGCAGCAGAATATTGGCCTTGGACAATATAAAGCTGTACAACACTGCTAAACCAGTTGAGACTGGAGGAGGGACTAAATGTTAAGAACAGTTTGTACCATTAGGGACTAAAAGTCTGGCTCCCTAGGATCTCAGTCCACCACATAATGCCTGTGTTATGGTAGCTGTCAGTAATTACCCAGGTAAAGTCAAATGCTATACATTCTTTTATGGTTTAAATCTGTGTATGGAGGCAGAAGTATACAAGTAGATTTAGCAAACATACTACAGCCCCATGGACAAGAAACAGAAAACCAGTCTGTGAAAACCTGTTGTGTACAGGCATTAGAGATTCAACAAACATGATAAAATATGACAAAGGAAGAGAAGTAAGAGGGTTTGGTAAAACAGTCCTAAAAGTTCACGTTTAGGTTACTTCAAAAGAGGCACCACACCTGAAAACATAAACATATACACACAAGAAATTGAATGCACTCGTACTTAATTCCTGCACAAGGCTTTACACTGTATTTTGAACATGTGCTGCTAAATAAAGTCGGAGTTTCTGCCACATATATTTTAATCAGCAACACAGATGAAGTGACTTAACTTGTGAATAAAATTTCACATGGCTGTATCCAATATTGACCTGCACAAATGAAAATTTGTATGGGTATTATTTGCTATACCTTCAACTTTTATTGGGAGATTGTAAGACAGGCTCCAAATACAGACACTCTGTGCTATGTGTATCTTGGAAATAAATTAGCACAATACACGATATCAGCTGATAATATTCAACCAAAGAACTTCGGTTGGCTAAGCACATCTTAGTTCGAAAATCTCCTTACATGAAATCATCTTTCCTTTACACTTACTGTAAAAGATTTAAGTTTTACTCAATCCTTTCCCAACAAATGAGACCCAATGGAAGCTAAATAGAGTCATTATATGAGAGAAAATGATGAGTTTGGATTAAAACTTAGATGAAAACTACTGTCTGCGAAGTGAATCTAGAGTACATTTAATACTGAAGTGATCAAACCCGAGAATCACCCAGCTTTTTGAATGGGTGATGTTGATTGAATTATTTAGCTACATGAATACCTCCAGGCTATACAGTACAGCACAATGCAGATTAAAGTAGGAGCCACACAGCTTTAGTATGACTTTGGTCACGAAGTAAGGCTAGCTTATGGGGAAGAGGATAAACAGCCAGGCTATGCAACAATACCAACTGTGTATACAAGCCTTTACAGTTCAGAAAAACCTATGATGATATAACAATATTAAGCCATGAGTTGGCCAGTGCGCTAGCCATGCTGTTCCATAGGTGTCAAACATCCTTCTCCCCACCCTTCTACTATTATTTAGGGCTTTAAAATCTTCCAATAAGTTCTAGACAAAGATTTGCGCTGAATTACAGAAAGTACAGTGATACTGTACATAAGGGCTTGAAGTATGACAGATGTGATCTGCAGCCACTGTTATAAAAGCATCAAAGTCATGTCTGATATGTAGGCATCATAACACAGAGGGCAGCATCTTGCATGCACACTTGTGTTAAATGTTAGCACTATGATGGTGGCAAAGAATTATGTACACTATAGGTATTGGGTTCAGTGGACCTTAACATCGTCATACCTCACTGAACCCCATAAAATTAGTGTGTACCTAACATTCTGTGCCACCGTCACCCTCTTTCACCGTTGTCCCCTCTTCAAGCTTTTTTGTGAGAGTCAAGTTAGTATAGATATGTAATCAAAATGTGTGTATGTGTGTGTATGGTATATGTATATATCACCCTGCAGAATCTCAAAATGTCAGGATAAATGTTGGGATGTTGAGATAAATGCCGAAAGTTGATGAAAGCCACTTGTTCTGAAAAAACAGGACCATCTATTTGTCATTCACTATCAACTGCATGTCCTTATGCATACAGCTGAATTACAACAGGCTACACACCAACAACTTATCTTGGCAACTACATAATTTTAAACTTGTTAAATTCAATTTTACTGACTATGGAGGAATCAACAAGTGATGCGGGATGATTTGCAGGAAATTACCAAAGATTCATTGGCTACAACAAATGGATTTATGATATTCAGATTCTTCAGCTGATGTTCCTTCAGGCTCTAAAGAAAGTGCAAAAGGGCAAGGCCAAATTACTTTCGTCTGGCAGAAGTTTGCCAAGCATCAAGGCCAAGAGAGAGGGGAATCCCCACTCAACTTGGAAACTAAACAGCATCATATATATAATACAGGAGGGCATCCAGGCCATTATGACCTGATGTGTTGGTGAGGGGCATGAAACAGGAAAAAGTTATGGTCCCTCATGCCTCCAGATATTTCCAGCTCTGACCCTATTAGCTCCAGCTCATCTACCTGAAGCACATAATCCTCTTATTTTTAGCGGTTTTGTTGGGCATGTCGCATGATCGAAATATATAAGACACCCGAGATATAAGTAAAACCATACAAATCTTTGTATATTCAGCACAAAACATCTCTCACTATGGTTTGTGCAAAGTTTCCTAACTTCAAACAAGGGTAAAATTGAGATAACATCTTTACATTTTTTTTTTTTGCAGATAAATTATCTCCTTTATTACAGCAAATGTCAAAGTGAGATAACAATGTGGGGGTGTATGACCCTGTCCAGCAAATTGCGCAGTCATGCTGACATCATAATGTTTGAGAATTGCAAAGCCATATACATCTTTCACAACTATCTGAACAATTAGATTACATATTTACAATGCTAGACCCCACCTAACTTGTAATTAGTCTACTCATACACTTAAAGTGTACCTAAAGTCTTAATTATAAGAATATATGAATAGAGGTCACAAAATGAATCTCATCCATGGCTTACTTGATTGCTTTATAGATATAAAATGTTGAATGCTATTCCCTTAATTTGAAATAGTTGATTGTGCAATAGATCATAAAGTCCTTATACAACTCACACTACCTGTTTTTGTTCCTTTTTGACATTTAATTGTTTATGTGGCCTTGAAAAATTCTCTTTTCTTGCATATTTTATGGAGATTGCTTGTATAGTCAAGTCACCTTTAAGGATTTATGAGCCCCAATTTTAACCTATTTACATGTACATAAGAAACCCTTCATTGCCATCAACCTTTGTGAATAAAGTTGGACTTATTTGCCATCAACCTTTGTGAACAGTATTGGACCGGATATCAGTATTTAGTACGCAGTCTGACCATGCAGTACTTGGCCTATATTGACCATTTTTCGTCCTGTATTGGTATCGGTAAAATTTAGCTTAAATGCCAATACTACCTAACCGATATTTCTTGTCCTGTACTGCATACTTAGGTACAGTTAAACCCTGTTTATGCAAACTAAAGCCGAACGCACACTGACGACAGAAAACGTTAAACACGGGACAGAAAACAAGCATTGCTTGATTCGCGAAACAAGTGATTAGCTAAACGTGTTTCGGACGAAAACGCTAATTTTGGATTTTGACCAACACACACAGACATCAGCGCAAAAACGTGTGTTCTGTTTCATATTTGGTGTTTCTGTTGTCAGTGTGCATCCTACTTAACCATCAGCTTTAAAAGCAATAATATTCAACACAATTTGGATATATCCACCACGTTTACAGTGCCTCACAAGGCAAAATTCAACGTAAATTTTTACAGAAATGCATTAATTTTTCTCAGGACTTTAAAAGTCACGGCATGTCATCACGATGGCTAAAACAGCCACAATAAACACGAGTAGATAAGTGAGCACTGATGCAGTTTGCAGAGTGACTGGGCAAGCAAAGAGGCGAGGCAAAGGTGTGAAACAGGAAGTTAGGTAACTAGGAGTTGTGATACAGCACTTTTTGTAGGAAAAGTGAGGTATCAGGTCCACATTTTGCTATGGGGAAAAATTTTCGTAATGCTGCAAGGAAATTGCTCCCTGAAATGTTGCATTGCCAACACTTATATAATTGCACTGTTTTGCATAGAGGGAAATGTCATATCTACAGATGTGTAAATAGAAGGTAAGGAGTGAAACAGACTATGTGCTATTTTAGGTATTGCACCATTTAGCAAAGACGTCACAGGAAAAGAAATTTATGAACATTGCAAATGATGACATTTCCCACAATGCAAAGTTTATCATGTTTGCACATCTGAACATTCACAATGTCTTAAAAGAAAAAGCACATATTGAGCACATTACAACATAACACAGGCTAATTATTACAGGCATTCAAACCTGTGTGCACTATGGAACTCCCATGTAAAATGCAATTACTGAATGATTTTGACTCTAGACACATACTCTTCACCATGGCCTCAGGTTATAATAAAATGACTCAGATAATGTTCACACGACTGCTGGAAGATGCACAATTTGTACTCACTGGCGTAAACGCAATCATTCAGAGAAAAAAAATTATGCAGTTCTGGAGAGCGTACTTGCATAGCTTGAGTGAATCTCCTTCACTCCTTTGTACAGCTCGCTGGATTGTGATGCAAGGGTGTTCAGTTTCCTAGCCAAGGCTATAATTAAAAGGGCCTATTTTGAGGAAAGCTACTGTCATCTTTCATTAATGCATGCACATGGTTAATCTAGAGGCTGAAGCACACAGTATGTGTTGTGCACAACCTCGAAGTTAATAACATTTATCCTTTCTGCCTCTGGCAGTATTTTAAACATCTAATTTTTCCATTTTTTTTTTTTTTTTTTTGCCTTTCATTTTCTTTGTTTTGTTTTTACTTACTTGTCTTTGCTTTTGTACATCTTGTTAGATAAAGTCCATTTTATGCAATATTTTGAACAATTTAACTGTCATTTTTGAACAACTGTCTTTTCCACTTACTTTAAAACATATAAAGTGAAAAAGATGCCAAAAATAAAGAAAATAAACAGTCTCAAACGAGCCACAGCCAAGGTTGCTTTGACTGCATGTGATAGCATTGAATACCGTACCATATTTCTGGGTACATGGTGCCGCCCAATAGTAGGTATGGTAAATAGGAGCAAAACAGATTGG
The DNA here is from genome assembly GCA_009936505.3 of Holothuria glaberrima. Classification (NCBI taxonomy): domain Eukaryota; kingdom Metazoa; phylum Echinodermata; class Holothuroidea; order Aspidochirotida; family Holothuriidae; genus Holothuria; species Holothuria glaberrima. The sequence goes on along the minus strand of WURT03154874.1, from coordinate 10,891 downwards.
GAGTAACATTACTGTAACATCCAATTAAAGGCTACCAAAAGGACTTTGAGTTTACAATGTAAATTAATTGACCAATCCTGTGCAATACATTCATGTGACATCAAGCCTTACATTAAACAGACTCCAGGTAATTCTTACCCCAAGGTCCCTAGATCTAGGGACTGCATGGTTTGCTTCAAAAATATATATCACCAATAGTCACTTCTAATTTAATAAAAAGTGCCAAGTCACATCCTAGAATTGCTTAAATCCAAAACTGATGTTAGCTTTTTTGTGCGCAGGTACATGTACAGTACGCTATTTCCCGATTTGTGTATAAAACACTGGTCAACGTAAATTCATGAGCGCATTTCACAGTTGTGTATGTTGTATTTTGTAATATCACGTTCTTCCCAGTCTTGTTGGTGCATTGTCAATGTAAAACATCGTCTTTAATCTACATGTTCTATTATTTCATGAAACTAACAATGAGCTTTCCCATGGAAAAGTGGTCAATGGTTTTGCCCCAATCTTCACGACCAGGAGCCAAAACCTGGATTGGCCCTGTCCAAGGTCACGTAATATATAAGGTCTTATGCAACATCACGTTTTCGTTGCATTGATGATGGAGCAGGGATGGAAAAGAAAGTAAAGGTATGTGTCCCAAGTTCAACTTGACAGGTCAACAAAAAGCATTGGAGGAATTAAGAAAGGCCTTAAGGATGGGAGAGGGGATGCCAGTCCAGGACCAAGGCATTATAGCTAACTCCAAGGCTAGAGATGATGCTGTTTTACCCTTCAGGATATAAACATGATAAATTCCTAAAGGAGCAAGAGGTCTAAACTAAACCATGTCATCAAAGACATAAACCCACCTGTAAAACACCCTTTTAATAACAAAGAAATCTTTTACTTCTGAAAATGTATGTCAGTCCAATAAGGGTCATATGGCAATTACTGTAATTTCTAGCAAGAGCAAACATCTTAATACTGTTAACAAAAGGGGTGATCTTCAAAAAAATCACTAGGCAACCTACAATTCCATCAGAAAAATTCTGAACAACTTTACTCAATGTGTGCACCCTATGACATCACCTACTCATCACATACTACTAATCACATTTCACAAGGAAATCATTCAGTCATATGATGTGTCTTGGACAAGAGTGATACTGTAGCCACTCACAAATCAAGTCCAGATCAGTTAAACATTTACCATTCCATGTGCTATTTGAGTTATGCTTATGTGAGCATAAACATTCATGAACTTATTAGGCATCATGTCAACATAGCCAAGCTGCAGCTCCCTCAGCCATGCTGCAGCAGCTGCAGCAATACTTTGTTACTATACACATTACAATCGCAGTATTAAGTTAATCCTGCTATTGTAATGTGCGAAACAACAAACCATGGCTGCAGCCCCTGCAGCTTGGCTGAGGCAGCTGCAGCCTGAGGCTTTGACATGGTATCTTATTCTTTATTATATTAAATCTAAAAAAATCTAAAATTCTAGTAATGAAACAAGTACAGTAAGGGATATTGGTGATCCTTGTTTACTTTTTTTCATTTTTTTTTATCCATTTTATTGTTTTCACATGCTCACAAAGCACTCTGGCGGTGTCAAAGTCTTACAAATGCTTTCTGACGATTCCATAAATGACAATTAGTTTTGCCAAAAGATCCTCACATGTATTTCACCTTTTTACAGGAACACTCTGAGAAAGGGGGACGTCCAAAGCCGAAGAATGGGGCATGGTTTGCACCCTTTTGAAAATGATGAAGAAAATGGACAACCTTCAAGTTTGGCAACTAATTTTAATCAGAAAGTTTCTATACATATATTGTTTTGTAGAATCTTCATTTCACAATCATGACATTATAAGCCACTACATTCCAGTGTTTCCATTTTAGTCTAAAATTTTCCCTTCCTTAAATGTGTAGATATATGATTGCCCAACTAATCATTTTTTACTTTTTCTTTACTTTTCCCAAAAAACATATAACCAGTTCTAGTTTTGCTTCTCCAACCACTGTCCCCATGCTTCAAGTGTCTGGCCAAATATGAAAGGGCTTTAAAGTCTGCTCACCTATGCATTTCACTGCCCTTTAGAAAACCTACAGTACTGTCTGAAAATAATGAAAAGTGACATTGACTTGCCTGAAAGTATTTCCATATGGCACTACTGCCATTCAAATCTTTACATATATTCAGGCCTTGACGTATGGTAAGGCTACTGCGACCTTGCTGGGCCCCAGTATCACCTTACACCTATGGCTTCCGCTGCATCAAGAGGCCTAACATGAATTCTGGATAAACACACAATTCAAACAGCATTGCTCCCAGCATAAATTATCTCAAGCTTTGTAAAGATGCACATTACACTTGAACATGTCTCTCAATGAAACATACTGTTAAAGCTACTATAAGATGCAATTTAACAGCACAATGCACACAGTAACTTACTATCCATTCACAGATAAAAGGTTTCTGAAGAAGAAAATTGCCTTAGGTTATAGATTCATTCCTTTCAAAATTGCTATCATTCCAAAAAAGTGCACTCTGCATGTTTGCAGTCTTCTGTTTGTATTTGGGTTTTTTTTTTTTTTTTCTTTAACTAATGGAATGGAACATAAAATACTGTTCAAGCTACGACACCAATAGAAGGAAATTTGAGAATTCACATACATTCTTAAATAATTTTCAGGAAATGAAATCTAATGAGAATAGATAAGGTATAAATATTTGAACTGATCTTTTAAATGTATGAACCACAAATCTGAAGTTACTGATTTTAAGCCATCTGTTGTAAATGCATTACAAGTTGTAAACCTTTGCAAGTTTTTCACACACTATAGGATTTGTTACTTAATAAATACATCCATTTGAATCACTCTCCTTAAAAGGTATCCACTCGAGAGGAGCAGTCATAAAGCCACGTAAAAAGTACTTTTTTCAGATTCAACACCCAACCTAAAAAAGGGGCCTCAACCTCAATTCAGTTTAATATTTACAAACCAGAATGTGGTAAAATTTTAAGTAAAATGTTATTTTGTCAAAAGTCAACATTTAAAAATAACTTTTTTCAAAAATGCATATCAACTCCATAATATGGTAGGCATACAAGGAATATGCCTTGGCCCACACCCACTTTCATGCATATTTGTTCCAAAAAAAATACTCCTACTAAGCCTGGCAAAATGGAAATGTCAGGCTGCTAAAATACCCTCCCTACTTGGCTTAGCGGTAGTCTTCTCTACTGTAGCAATCACCCTGTGTACAAACACAGACTAAATATTAAAATCTTCTGTATAATCCTTGAAACTTACATGCAATAACAGATGCTTCACATTAATAATCTATTCTCATTAAAGCAATGGGGAATTCCCTATCACAAGATTTTCACAGAAAATGCTTAATTTCAGTCAACTTAATTGGTAACATAAATGAAGGCGGGGGCAATTCCATGCATGCTAATAAATTAAACCTCGGTTACGACTTTACACTTGCTTCTGGTCATTCACTACAGACTTGATAATTACTTACCCGTGCTATTGGCATCCTTCAAAGCAACAAGGAAACTATAGGTTCTCATGTGGTACTCCTGTAATCTACTCCCACCTAAATCCCAGATCCCATCCAACGCAGTACTTAAATTTCCAAACCAAGAAATATAAGTTCCAAAATAAATCCCTTACACGTCTGGACAGAAAAGGAAATTGATGCTAAATGGTACGCCCTACAGTACATTGCAACTTTTGTTGCGCACTAAATCTGGTGTGAGAACATATCACAAACTGATTTATACACAGGCAGTTTCTACTGTACATGTATGAAGGCTAAAAATAAAGAGCAAAGAAGAAATATTGATTGCCCTTCTATTGAAATGAGCACATCTGGTCAGAATTTTCTGTGGTGGCTCTCAATACCAGTTCTCCTAAAACAAAATGACAGCTTTACCCTTTATGTTTAAGAGAACACGTGGGAAAAAAATGATTTAATTGTCAAATTCTAGAAATGATTACGTCAATGCCAAACAGAGGCAAAAATCACACCAATAAAAGAGTGCCAAATGACCCCATGGATACTGTACACTGAAGTTGCTGGTGGATGATACTGTATTTACAGTATACTGTCTCCCTTAGCAAATAGTAAAGAGTAAGGTGGCAAGGGAGCTACTCTGCCCCCTCCCCATCCCCACTACCTCCTCCAAAAAACACACACTTTATGTCCCAAGAAGATTTGTCTGGCCATTCTAAGACCTTGTTGATGACTGATGAACATTGCAAAAATATGCAGGAAAAATTATCCAATTTCTCTCTCCTCCCCCCGGCCCCTTCTTTCACGTCCCCCTTTCCTTTCCCTTCTCTTCCTCCTTCTTGTCATGCTAGCTTCACCAGTGATGGCAGTTTTTAAAATGAACAGTTTCAGAGCATACAATGATTCCTGGTAAGGTATGGATGGGGCTGTAAGCATTGGGAAAAGTTGAAATGAAGGCAGGATGGGGCTGGGGACCTGAAATACATTCCAATAAGGTATAGATTATTTACTCTCTACTTTAATGTCTACCAATGAGAACTATATCAACTGGAAAAAGCTTTCACGCTTTTTCTCAAGCTAACAACAAATCTTCCAAAATTAAAAGAGGCCAGGGGTAGCAAATATACCTGCAGCATATTGAAATTCTACCATCAACCACTCCTTATTAACATAACAGGCACTGTACAAAGCTTTCTAAATACTGTCACCAAGCAGGTCTGATAATTCCATACTTCAGACAGTTAATAATGTCAAGAAATGGCAATCATGTTACTAAACTTTGCACCCTGTCTGTCACACTTGCTGGCCGAAACTAGTAGGGTACTTTCCACACCACAGCTCACTTTCTGCACCTCACAAATCCATATTATGCTGAAAGGGACACAGGTGTGAATATGAATGCATTTTTTAAGGCAGAGTGTATAGTAAATATGGATAACTTCAGTTCTCTCTCTAGTTGACAATCACAGTCCAGGTCAGTGTACACTACAAATGGTTGAACTACTGTACAATCGAGGTCATATATACCACAAATGGTTGATACAGTGTTCAACATATTCTGTCAAAAGGTAAAAAGGTTGAACTACAATGGAGGTCATGTATACCACAAATGGTTGATACAGAGCATTCTGTCAAAAGAACAAAAAAAGAATAGAAACTTGTACAAAAGACTGAAATAAGTGACTCACAAAGGCAGGCAAAATCATATTAAATGATGAATTGATTATATTTCATTGTACTTGCTACTTTCTACAATCACACAGCCTATATAGTGTGCAATATACACTAACTATGGCACCTAGACATTATATTGTAGGCTTGTAATGTACTACACATAGTCAAAGCTATTTGATGGAGTCTTTGAGCTCTGATAAAATAGTTCCAACATATACCAGGTCCTTCTATTAACAATACCTTCATTGGTTACTGACTGGCCCAACAAACAAGTACTGTACATCAGTATAGTCAAGGAGGGCCCATTCAACAACCCACAAAGGCAAGCAGTACAGGCAAACAGTACTTATAGATCATTGCAAGATCAGGAAAACAGGAAAAAATGAAGTGTTATTGAGAGGGCTTCACTCTTGGTGCTTGCATCACACTGTGATAATACCAGTCACCCTCTACGCTTGCACAGACTACTGTACATCTATGCTATCAAGTTTTCCAGATTGCAACCATACAAAAGTGTATTTCCATAAAATTTTGGGCATCAAAGGCTTTCAGAATGACAACGCTACATGCTCCATTTGTAATACAGGTATGTATGTTGTATGTTTAAACAAACTTTAAATGCTGGGGTTTATTTGCAAGTTGGCTCTATAAACTGGCTTCCACTGTTGGTCACCAGTAACTTTTTGAACATATGTCTACTCTATGAGGACATCAGTCCAGATGCTAACAACTGCAGGCTGATGCAAATTGCAGCCATGGAGGATACAATATATAGAGAAGTTTAGGAGAACTGAAGTACATCTAGACTTCTCATCCCCATTTGATGCCATGTATTATTCTTTGATGTTATGTCTTTGACTTACAATACTTATTACTTTCATGTCTTGTTCACCAATGCCATGTCTTACTGATGCCATGTCTTACTTGGTCTCAATGATGCTACATTCATTGGTGTAGTTTCATTGTGTGATGTCTTATTCATTATAGTGCTGTCTTTAACTTACCCATTGATATTATCAGGTCTGGCATTTTCTCAACTTCTCACTGATGCCATGTCTTACTTGGTCTCATTGATGCAATGTCTTATTCATTGGTGTGATTGCTTTGGGTGATGTCTTATTCAATGGTGCTATATAACTAATTGATGCCATGTCTGACTTGTTCTCCCACTTCTCACTGATGCCATGTCTTACTTGGCCTCATTGATGC
>WURT03154863.1:0-10871 GCA_009936505.3 Holothuria glaberrima | reverse complement strand
ACGTGCACACTGTGAGTAATGCACAGTACAGTATGCATGTTGTGCAGAGCATAGTGTGCTGTACATGCAGTGCATATACAGCATGTAGCTTGATCAAGCACTGGTTGAAGAAGTACTGTACGTGCAACTTTGTCAGATGTAGGATTTGCGTGTCAGCCGTTTGTTAGAACACTGCACCAGTCTGATCTTAATGTGCATTACATACAATGCATGACCACGATCAAAAAACATATTTTTACATCAAAAAAACGTACTGCCATATTTCTCTCTAAAAAACGGACAAAATAAGGCAAAAACGGAATGGCTGGCAGCTCTGGTACTTTGTGTTCATGTTAAATGCCATTCAAGGTGACAGAAGGTCAGATGGTGAAATCCATGCTAATGCTATTTCACTGGAGTTTTGATTTGTTTGATATATTCTATAGGAGTCCAGGAAACATTATTTGATGGGTCTGACAAATTGGGATATAAGTTGCACCTCATTTTTGTCAGCAGAATTACCTGCAGTATTTTGCCCACATACATTAAGTTGTTGCAAGCTGGGCAACTCTGATATGCCATAGCTCTTACCATTTATATCTATAGCACTGAGGGTGCTAGATCATGTCTGTTCATGACTCCTTGGTTTGGATCCCTAATTAACTACATAACAGTAACTGAGTGAGAGAAATAGTAGTTGAGCAACAGCATCATTGATGCTCTTGTGTACTTCTTGTGTTCCTGATCCTGGTGAGCTACACCTCCAAGCCTTTGCCAATGCATCTGACCAAAACACAATCCAACACTGCAAAGAAAATGATTCTCTACATGAGTTTTCATGTTACTCGAGCTGAGGGCCAACTTAATTGATTTTTGGTTTCGATGAAAAGAAAAACCTATGCATTCGTGATGGCGAGTGTGAATGTATACTATGTGTGCATGTGTTTGTGACTGCTAATTAACACAATATCTCACAGAAGGGAAGCTCTGACAGTTTTCAAACTTGGTGAATAGATGCCCCATATTAAGAGGAAGAACTCTATTGTTTTTTGGAGGCCAAAGGTCATCTGGGGTCATACTAAAACCTTGTTAACACAGTATCTCAAGGTAGGAAGCTTGGATAAATTTCATACTTTGTAGGAAGATGCATTATGGTGAGAAAAGAAACCCTATTGTTTTTGGTAGAGATCAAAGGTCATCTAGGGTCACCAGGGGTGAAACCCTGAAGACCTTGTTAACACGATATCTCAAGGTAGGAAGCTTGGATAAATTTAGTACAGTACTTAGTATGCAGATGGATTATGTTAAGAAAAGGAACTATTGTTTTTGGTGGAAGTTAAAGGTCATCTGGGGCCTCTGGGGGTTAAAGGTAAAAGCTTTGTCAACACGATATCTCGAGGTATGAAGCTTGGATAAATTTCTTACTTAGTATGTAGATACCAAGAATTCTCAAGATCTTTATTTGGGATCACCAGAGGTCAAAAAGCAAAAGTTCCCCAAACTTCCCAAGACCTGTATCTGGGTTACCACAGATCAAAAGCGAAATATTCCAAGAATTGCCAAGATCTTTATCTGGGTCACCAGAGGGCAAAAAAAATTTCCAAGAATTCGCAACATCATCTCGGGTCACCACAGGTCAAAACGCAAAGTTCCCAAGAATCCCCAAGATCAAATATAAACACAAAGCTACATTTTTCTAACACTTTAAGACAGCATTTGACCAGTGACTGAAAGAAATGAGAAAACACGGCATTATTTGTAATAAAATAACATACATCAACGAAACCTCAGTGCATTTTTGCATTCTGGTATAAATTTGTTGTATTAGCCCAGACCTTTAATGAGGCAGCTTTATCCTTTGTAAAAGTTTGGGCTCTTTAAATCTTTGGCAGGCCGAAATGTAGTGCATGTTGGGAGGGCACATAGCCTGCAGACTGCCATTATATTTGGGTGATTCTATAAATAAGGGAGTCAGTAGATTTGGTGTCCCACTTCACATTGTGATTTATTTCACCTTCAAATCGGCAGTGCATAAAAGCATTTAAGTAGAGGGAGATGATCTCAGTCACAAGCTTTAGTGGTGCCTTATATATTCTAAAGTGTACTCAACATATCAATAACTCGTTATAATATTATGTGCCAGAAACTGATTTTTTTCCCAGTGTAAATGGGACACCAAGGGCATGACATTTACATATTCAGCAATGCGTTTTTCCTTATTACAATGAGCTGTATAAAACCCCTAAATCTTGAACAGGTTTAAAGATGTACAGTATCTTTAGGAAGCATTTGAGTAGTACTTTGGAATACATGCATCTCTACTAATTCTGTTTGTGCAAAATGGAATAGCACTATGAACAAAGTACAGATTCCCCGTGTAAAACTATGTGTAAATTTTTGGTGTCCCACTGCAAATATAAATTTGTCATTTTACTACAATTGTACTCAAAATATTTAAAAGTATATCGATGTATTTTCAAGTACTGTATAGTCACTATTAAAAAATACAAAGTTTGCCCAATTAACAAAGCTGTGCATAGTTAAGTTTTAAGAAGAAAGTTTCACTTAGTAAACGGGACACCAAACTCTGTCCCGCTTTTAAGGGGTACATTTTCCATAAGCTCAACCCAATCTCCTCATTTTATGCATTCCCATTCCATAGAAGGTCAGAAAGCAAACCATCTACAACGTTGCACATCCATTTTAAGAGGTCTTAAATAATGTTTTTAGTATTATATAGAAAATCTGTTTATGGTGTCCCATTTACACGGTAAAAAGTGAGTGTATTTTGAACCGTAACTATTGTTAGGAATAATTGTTTTCAAACTTTTGACATGATTTGCACTCTTCCTGTACTCAAACATAATATGAAAAGGTAAAATTTCTAGTTAGCCTTTTAATTATGGAACTGCAAATTTTACCCAAATGTCACAAGCTGACTCCCCTATTTACAGAATCGCCTATTTGAGAATCTAGGCTTTACATTCTTAGAATGGATAAATTAAAAAAAAAATAATCAATGCACAGTTTAAAACAGACTCACTCATCAGTTGCAGTCATTATTTTTCCATTTTGCTTTTCCGTGAACAGGTGTATACATTCCTGCCACTGAGGGATCTGTTCCATTGAAGTATAGGGGCATAGGAATTAGAATTGAAGACAATGTCCTTATCACTGAGAGAGGCCCAGAAGTCTTATCAAGAGAGTGCCCCAAGGAAGTAGATGCAATTGAATCTATTATGGCCAGATGAATCATACCCAAGGTGTCTACAATGCTGCATAGTGACCAGACTACTCTACTCAGTAGTGGCATACTGTATCCAGACTATCTGGGTGAGGTGGTGGGTCAAGAACTGAGGGGCTGAAGTTGAGCATGCAGCAGTTAGTGGGGTTTTAACTACTCTTGCAATTTCCAAACACTTGTAGTTATGGCAAAGGTATTGCTTTGAATGTTTCTTTACCTTCACTGAATAGTTTCTGTTTTCCATTCATTAAATGTTGAAGGGGTAGTGCAACTAAATGAAAATATGAATTTCATAGGAGTCACTTAACTTTTAACTCAGCAATGTCATTTGTGGTAAGGCGAAGCTATGTGACCCTCACCCCTTCCCCATGTTATGCCACTGCTTTGCCAAAATATTTTTACTTTTTTACCCTTTTATTTCATTTGTTTCATGCCCTTGAGTTCATTTTTCATTAATTGCAAAGGGTACTAAATTTGTGCATGTGTGTTAAGCATTTCAAGCAGTAGGCTGTCCAGTATACTTCGTCATTTTTTAGTTCAGACCAGAGTGTAAGCCTATATCATCATACGGCATCTATCTGTCAGTTAGTGTATCCGTCTCTGTCTCTCTGTCCACTGTTGCATAAAAGCTGCATAAAATGTAATATCTTGTGCAGTATTCAATGAATTTATTTGAACATTGGTCACGATCGTCTTGGTAAGGGACCTTCAGAGGGATGTTAAACATTTTGGTCAAAGTTGCTGAGAAGTATACGAGGCATGTTAAGCTCATTGATGGCATAGGGTTTCCAGATACACCTTTTTAACTAATTTGAACTCATCCATTTATACTAAGCCTCGAAATCCTTCCACTGTTTGCTCTTTAATATGAGCCATGGATGAGAAGTCAACTTTGAAAGTTTGTGTAGATTTAGGAACTGTATGATGATAGGTTTTTCAATGCTACCTCTACTAAAACCTTGTGCAGGGAGCCTGTGTGAGAGCATGAAGGGTAGTTGTACTGTTCCAATGGGTTGTTGAAGTTGGAAACCCCAGTAACTCATACATACAGCATTTGTGGATTCTGTGCCAACTGAGTTGGTACAAAACAGGGTGCTATGCCAAGTAGTTTTGATAGTGAAATAAAGGGTTGCACTTCTAAGGTTTGTTCATTTGTGGAGACAGACTTGTCCTTAAATTTTATCTAGCATGAGCTTCTGTACCTCCTCCTGGTGCTCTACTCAATATTTCTATGGACTTTATTGCTTTACCAACAGGTGGGGTATGGGTGCTCTAGTTAACATTCCTATAGACTGATTGCTTTACCAACAGGCAGGTTACACAATACATGACATGTATAACCTCACATACCCCAATAAAGTTAGGGAAAGGTATTTTCTACTTGCCCAGAATCTACTCCTTTTTACATGGCATTAGTTGCCAATTTAGTTGTGTTGTAATATACTGTATGGAACAAGATGCAATGCAATTCAGGGTGAGAGGATACATAGTTACTAATTGAAGTAAGATAGTATTTGACACTTGAAAATTCAGGATGATTGTCCATAAGCAGGAACATGTGAGATGTTCTCCTGGTACTGTCTTTGTATCAGTAGTCAAAACTGAGAACTAGTTCCAAGTCTAACTGTATGCATTTATTCTGACAGTGTGCAATTGAACTGTTCTCTTGATAATCTCTTCTTCTTAGTACATTAGCATTAACATTTTGGAATAGTTTATGGGATGTGTGGGATGGGGGTGGGGCTGCTTAGGAAAGTTAGCATTACACCAGATCAACTTTTTCCATTCATAGTTATCTTACACTTTATTTTGTGAAGTGTGTTTGGAAGATCCTGCCATCAGGTATACAGCTTGGCTGCAATTGGTTTTAGTTGCTATTGCCATAGTAACCAAAGTGTATTGCTTGTCAACAGCAAAGAACTATGGGTGCATTTTAAGAAGAATGCAGTTATAACTTCCTTCCATTTCATGATTACCCAAAAAACATTACTATCCAAACCATTACTAGTTATTAGAAATTGTATTTGCAGAAAATAATGTGCAATTAATTCCACTGCATTATCATCAAAATCAATTTTGTATTTTTTTTTTTTGGTGGGGGGCAGGAGGGGAGTAATCCTTTGGTTTGTGGGGGGGGGGGTAATCCTCTTTGGTTTGTAGGGGGGGGGTAAGAGTGTCCTTTTTAATCCTCTGTCAAAGTGTGTGATATCTTATTTTGGGATTAAGCAATGTACAGTAAGTTTTCCTGTTTGATAGCCTTGTTTAAAGATGCCTTAGCACCAAAGAGAATTAAGCACAGCAAACAATAAATGCCTTGATAAAAAATTTTTATTGTATGCTTTATGATTTCTGTTCCAACATCAAAGTTAAGAAACATAACATTGCTCTTCACCAACTAAGGAGCAGTGCTCAACTTAATATATTCATGAAGTTTGGATACTACAGTCAAGATTTTTCCATCAATGCATACTGAAACTCTAAAGCTTTATATCATCACAGACACTACAAAATTATTATACTTAGTGACAGCTCATTAATTAACCGCTAAAACAGCTCATTAATAAACCATAGACTCAGTTGAACCTAAAAATATATTCACCATGGTTGCCAGTCAAGCCACACAAGAATTGTACCCCGACCATGTGACCACTACCATCCCAGAGGAAGTATAACATTTACACAGTGCAACACTGAGACCCACTGCCTTGGTACTGGCAGTGTCTTTGCTGAAACTAGTTTCATGATGCCACCTTGCCTCCAACTATAAACGGTCAGATCAAAAAATCTTTGATTACAAACTACAGATGTGAATGCAACAAACTACACAAATAAACAATTTTCACAAAATTCAATTGTATTTCCACTGATTTTTCCACATTAAGCAAGTGTTTTATACTAGGGAACTGAAACACCCCAATCTGTACTAAAACTTACACTTCAAATCTGTCTCAAGGAGATAAGAGGGATAACGTAAATAGGAAGTGAAGTGGCATTAATAACTGGTCTGCATTAAGACACATCAATCCAGTGTTCAACAGATGGTCAACCAAGCCAAGTTGGATGATAACATACATGTACTGTTATTGTTCGCATGATCACAAAACTACACATGCACAGTATACGCTACATTTAAGCTTACCTCCAACTGAAGTGAACCGACACCTATGTTAGTTAGACGAGGTTTTACGGCTCAGTTTGTAACCAACTGGTTTCAGTCGGGCCGGCCACAGCCTTTTTTCCAGTTGTGGCTCACTGGCTTGTTTTCCCTACTCCACTGCTTTATGCTGAGCAGCAAGCACAATGGCAGTAGGTTCCATTATTAAAGTCTTTGGTATGACCCGTCCGACACCTATGAATCGTATAACTTCGACTAGTGCTGATAGTTTACCCTTTCTATTTTAGTCAATTAATCGACCGGCTCTTCTTGCAATAACAGTAATGGATCATTTACTGTTATGTCATCATCCCTGTCATTCTTTATACTGTATTGCCAAATACAGCCATCACAACTTTTTACACAAAATGAATTGATAAATAACATTTGTAGAATAATGCAGCATTGTGAGAAAACCATCACTGCACATAAGCACTACCAGCTGATAAATTGCTTAAGTGACATTTTTGACAGGTCAGTCTGTACTTAAACAGCAGATAATATGTAGAGCTTGTAGTCAAGTAATCGCAACTTGTGTTTTGAACATGACTAATAGGACATTCAAAGAGGAATCTTGACTACTGATGATTGGTTGATTACAACTATTGGCTCTTTACTCATTTCTCTTTACATATCCATTCACCTCGGTTTGCAGTGGGCTTGCATGCATACACTATTGCTGTGTGTACACATTTTTGGTCTTCGAGCACTCCTTAGGTCCTAACAAATTCACATCCTGTGCACATCTGTAGCCATCATGTGTATTAGGGCATGGTGTGTTTACACATAGTGAAACTTGATTTTAGAATAAGTTTATACCATATTAGTTTTGATGAAGACATCTAAAATGTGAAAAATTTTTACCAATATTGAAAATACAAGCTCAAGAATGATCCATCGAAAAAAATGGAGCATAATGACACTTAGTTGCTGACCTTGAAATATTTGTAAGCTGAATGAAGTCAATCTTGCAACATGTCTACACTGAAGATGTGAACTACAACAGACAAAACACACAACTGGTCACACCAAGAGTCTTTCCCCTTGGCTTGGATCACAAAGCATGCTGGGTCCTTTCAAAATGTTCCTCAAAGCATGCCATGTGATTTCATTCATAAAACCCCACAAAGCATGTCACATGGTTTCCTTCATAGGACTGCTCCAGCAATTTCAATCAATGTGTACATTTCTATTATGCAGAGCAATTACTCAAGATCTCTTCCAAACTCAAAAGGGAGGATTAGTTCAACTAGTCAATCACAAAAGTTATTACTGGCATTAGCTAGCCTTTGATATCATATTTCCTGCTACCTTACATACCTCACCAAAAAGTAGACCACATCAGGTCCAGTTTATAGACGCAACATGGAGTAATTCTTTGCAAGAATATTGCAAGAGGAGTAAGAGAATAACGAAATCTGGTAGAAAGTAATATTGGCAGAGGTTATATGCTCTGTATAGTCTATAAACACAAGTCCCTGGTTGGCATAGTATGGACCCATTTCACGAGTATCCACCATACCCACCCCTACCTCTGTTGAACCCTCCTCCACGTCCAAAGCCACCCCTACCTCCACCTCTTCCACCAAAACCACCATATCCACCACGTCCTCCAAAACCACCATATCCACCCCGTCCTCCTCTAGAACCATCCCTGGCAAATCCACCTCTGAAACCACCACGTGGTCCCCCTCCTCCACGTCCTCCTCCCCTAAAACTACCCCTTGATCCTCCTGAGGGTCCTCCACCACCAGATCCACCATATCCATGACCTACAGGTCGAGAAAACGAAAAGCGACCTCGTTTTGATGGTCCACCAAACTGTTCCCTGCAGAATAAAAAATGTATAACAAATTTTTCACTTTCAGAGTCTTATAAGAGACATATAGGTCCACAACATACTAGTTTCTTTTTTCCAGTCCAAAATTACAGATGCAGGTTACAAACACACTTGTTATTCATTTCAAATGCAAAGCTGCCAACCTCAAAACCAAATTTCCAGATTCCTGATGTCCAAAATCTATATTTACCATGTGAAATTTTAAGTAACTACGCCCATTAAACTACACACCACTGGGCAGACAATGTTATCATCTAGTAACCTGTTAACATTAGTAGGTAGCCTTCATTGTAAATTCTTGAACTAATGTAAAGCTACAAATCAATATATTACCTGTGTCATACAAGACCGACGAGTTGGCTGTCAATGTGATATCACATGCAACTATTGCCACAAATGAATTATATCTTACCAAAACTTCAAAAACACAGGGTCAAAAATAAGCTGAGAACGCCTATTGTACTCATGATCGCCTATTGTACTCATGATCACCCATTGCACTTGCATTGTTAACAGGGAAGAAATGCATGCATGTCCATATCACCACTCAATGTACAGTAAGCTAGCTTGCTATATCTACACTGCATAGTATTTGCATAACATTGTTTCAGCTGTTTGATTATGAAACACATTACTACGGGAAAACCAACTTCCGATGAATTCTCAAAACTGAATTTTCCAACAAAAATCTGTACTACCATATTTTTACACCTTTCCCCTAGCAAATACAGAAATCTTTAATCATTGACAGCTCTGAAACTGCAGTATTCCACAATCAAATTTTGAAATGTGTGACTGTTTTGGCACTGTAACATTAAGACATGGCCTACATTCATCACCCCAAGGTATATTTTAGTGTGGGGGTACCAAAATTCTCAATTGGTTACTGCTCTTTGATTGACAGCAAATTTGAAAATTCAAAAGATGCAAAGTAGCTCACATTCCACACAATGCAGAAAGAGTGCTTGAGTTACACATTATAATCTTGCATGCTCATCAGGACATGGCCTTGAAGCAATAAAATAGGTTTTTTTTGTCTGCACAAGGAGGAGCATGAAACAGTTATGGGAGGAGCTACAAGTTGCATGGTTGCATGAATTGGAATTGTCTGGAATGGCGAGATTTGCCCTTTAACCATATATCATGAAGAGATAAAACTTACTGTTCTGGCTCAGGTCCTCTACCTCCAGGATTGCCATAAGTACCAGACTGTGGCTGAGAAAGGACACGAAATGCATCCATCAATGCATAGTCATGGGGGGCAGCATTCAAGATTGCTCCTGGTTCTGATGTCATTCTGAAGATGAGTGACTCTATGAGAGGTCTGAGGGCAATTATCTTAGCAGCAGAGGTATGACTCATGTTAAACTGTATCCTGCAAGATAAAACAATTTTTAACAATAACTTTGTCTCAATCCATCTCATAAGGGTTTTTACACTTCTAAACAATATTTTCAAGAATGATATCCTAAGACATTCTACAGCTAATTCTGCACTGTGAAATTACTGTCAGATTGAGAGGCAATATGCCAAAACAGTTGCTACTTTGCTTTTGTGGATGAAACTTTATTTTCACATTCCAGTACTGAATGATAGTCTCTTTGGTGGAAAATGGTATTTTCAAAGCTAAAGATTCAATATTTATCATACAAACTGTCTGAAAATCAAGTAATCTGAGTAATCTGCAGTTAGAAGGGATTTTGTCTTTAACAGACCAAATGTCAAAAATTTCGATTTTAATTGTTCAGTCCCCCATCTTAGGAACCTTCTGACAGCAATGAAAATTGTTAACACCACTGAGATGCTTTAAAATCTTTCCAGAATTTGCATTCCCCTACATACTGGGGTAGGGCATGCTCTCATTTGAGGAATTATCCCTCTCCCCTCCAAACTTCAAATTCTGATGACTGATCTGTCTTTTTTGCAATGAATGTACTCACTTTATTCATATGCAATAATTGGGAACATATGTTGAACTTGAAGAAATTGTAACAATGAAAACACAGATATGTAAATGGTCAGGTAACTAGCACATTAACGATTGCAGTGAAGAGAACCATTTTGTTATTTCTAATCTAAACAAAGTTCATCAATTTGCCCCTGTGAGTATGCAGAAACACAATTTCTAACAACACTTTCATATGCTGGAAATTTATTAAATGTTGAAAGCTAATATCAATCAAATGAACTTCTATTATGATAATATAGAGAGTTGAAAACTTCGGTGGTCACTTCACAAAGTAAGCTACCCTGGAAGAAAGAGATTTGTAATTTCAATTTAATATATATATTTCACTAATTCCCCACTTAGGGCGAAAGAAGTTGTTGAAAAGTCAACCATAGGGCAAAAAAAAGAAATAGGGCGAAAAAACGGATTCCCCTAAACGTTTTCACACACTTTTTATATAGGGATACGTAAACGTGCGGTAACGTCCTTTTACAGACACAATCTATATACTATTACTTCAAAGTCGACAAATTTACGGACACCTACCTGTTAACGTGCACGGATGGCAGGCCATTGAAATAACATTGTTTATATCTTGAGGACATTGGGGGGAAATATATGCTTATGTGTTTTATTGTTTTTTTCGCCTTAAGGTAGGAAGATATAAGGACTTTTGCCTTAAGGGGGAATTAGCGTTTTATTTATA
>WURT03154841.1:0-10872 GCA_009936505.3 Holothuria glaberrima | reverse complement strand
CGATACCGATATCCAACCGATAACGCCATTATCGGCCGATACCGATAACACCAACCGATAATCGGCTCAACACTATTTGTTGACCAAATGGATAAACTTTTGGGGGACTGTAGTAATCAGTAAGGCCAGGCAATCTCAGAGAACATTCCTAAAACTTTAGCAGTTGTAAATAGTAGGAATAGTACTGAAGTTTCTGCCAAGAGCAGAGGAATTTATGGAGGCAACAAAGAAAAAAAAAACCTCGGGGAAGACCTGGAGAAGTTAGGTGAAGTAGAGAAAAAGGAAATGTCATAAGAATACAAACATGTATACTGTATGTAAGTTTTTGAGCTGCATGAATGTTCTTGTGCATCCTTCTTTATTCCATTGCTGTTAATGCAAGTGTGAGCTCAAACAAAAGATCTTGCAACGTTTTCAGAAACTACTTGTAATGAAAAACTAGATTACTTACATTTTATGATATATACAAAGACAAGGTAACCTTGCTATGGTGTCCCCTTGTTCTAGGTCTTCTAAACATATAACACACTCTCCTGAGTCACTTTCCAAAACGTCCTCTGAAACACAAGCAGAAAGAAAGTTGTTTAGAGAGAGAATACATGTTATCATTTTAAGAGATATGCAAAGTACTCTTTAGATTTGATAGGGAATAGGCCTCCAGTCCCCCCTCACCCCCAACAAGGTAAGGGCATCAATTGCCCAAAAGTAGGTGTCTTGATAGGGATTCAGAAATCATACTGACAGATGGAGAAACTGAGAATTTTCCACTTCACCATCAACAATACTCAACTTAAATAGGTGACAAGGAGCCAAATAGACTAGTTTGCCCAGTAGATGAAAACAGTTGAGCACTGGGCTGAAACACCTTTCAGGCAATAGAGTTAACTAGCCAGCTTTGAATCTTTTTTAACCAAATTTTATTATGATAGCCCTGGAATTTTTCTAAATAGCAAACCTCTACTGGATGAAGTTGAAAAGCTGGGTTGAAATTAAGCTTTTAGCTATACCACACACACTTGACACCAATACACTAATTAATTTGATTAAAGGCTCCATTGTCTTGGCCTTCAAACAGATACATTCTTTCAAAGTTCATTCTCTAAATAAAAGAGATTTGACCTAACCAGGCCACAACAGACCACGCAGACAAAAACATTAGGCATCAGTGAAAGATATGTTCATTGCGATGGATTTTGTGGAATACCAGTCCCAATTCAAGGTTTCAAGGTTTATTTTTTACTCTCATGAACAAATAATTTCACAATCTGAAAATCTATAGGAATGCTGCGTAGAGGAGGCCTGGATAAACAAGAGATAGTACAGGCAGACCCCCTAAATTGATGCACTGAGCTGAGGTTTACTTTTTACTCTCATGAACAAATAATTTCAGAATATGACAATGTATAGGAATGCTGAGTACAGGAGGCCTGGATAAACAAGAGATAGTACAAGCAGACCCCTTAAATTGATGCACTGAGCTGCTATTTTTACTCCTCAGACTGCTTATTAAGTATGTAACCAATCATACAAACAAAACAATGTCAAAATTCAAAAGAAGTCATTGACCTGACATGAACTGCTAAACATCAATTCCATTTAGTTAGACATTTCCCACTGAGAAACAGCTGGAGGCTTTTGTACTGTATACAAACACTGCAACAATCCCACAGCACTGCACAACTAGTGGTTGCAATGAACTTGTCTGCAGCTTGGTAGTCTTCCATACATTTCATCAATACAACTTCTAACCTTTACAGTCAAGGCTGCCTGCCCGCCTGCTGTTCGACACCAACCCATATCATGCAGTACTGCTATTCAACAAGCATTTGAAAAATCAATCTCTTTCAAACACATTATTGATTGGCACATCTGTGTTAGGTGATGCAGTAGCCAGCTCTTGTGAAAGGGCTGCACCTTCCCCACTTTAACCTTGAGTCTGCTTCTACTGAGGTTTATTAATTTATGAAATCAGACTGCTATGAATACTTGAAGACATCAATGGTGTACACAGAGTGATGTCTTCACATGCAACATTTGACGGTTGAGTGTTGTCAGCTTCCTTGGGGAGCAGACTGTCATCATATTTGTGGAGTACTGCAGAAACCTGCAAATATGCAAGCCATATCACTGCTACTGTCTGTGAAAAGTCTAAATACTGTACTACACCAATCAGGCCAACAAGTTTGCACATTTCATGATATCTTTGATAAGTGTTTGTTTGGCTCTAAATCAGAATCAAAACAATAAATTTACAAAGTCTTAGACAGGTATTAAATGATGACTTAGGCCAGAATTGTGACACATGAGCTCACCTCTAAAGTATCTGAAAAATGTTTTTTGATGGACAGCTTTATATCTAGCAGAAGTAAATAGGCTGAAGTGATGTACCATTTAAAACACTTGATTGAATACCTAGCATACATGTACATAATTATGTACAAAACATGATATACAGTCGGGTACAAAGTAAAACCATTCCTGGGCTTGATTCATGGTGTGTTTTTTTGGTTTCCTGCCGGGAATGCCTATGAAGTCAACCGATGCTGATCTGGCAAATCAACTGTACATTTGTGCATTTCAGTATAGACTGTGATTCTGATCAGTACAGTTTCCCTTGCCCTGGACAGAGTACTGTAAGCTCATGACACTTTTTTACGATTCATCCTGCTCAGTCTGGGTAGCAGATTATGGACGCTTGGGCTATTCAGAGTCTGCAACAGATACAGTACACTTATACAGTAGCTCCTTCAGTGATGAGCTTAAAGGGCATATAAGCAGTTGCCCCAAACTAATTTTGCAACAATAGCTAAATCTCACGAGTCTCACCAGGTAATGAGGAGCAAAGTAAATTCCCCCCCCCCCCCCATTTCCCTTCCAAGGAAGATCTTTCATAATATTTCAGGACTTACGTAAATATTTCATATTCAAGGTAAACCAAGGAATGGCTCCTTGTAAATTTCACAATTTAGTAAGAAAAATATTGCCACATGATTCTCAAGAGCCAATTTATGAAACAGAGTAGACTACTACACAAATCCAAACTGGGGTGACTACATTTTCCCTTTAATGAAAATCTTTGTGTGCACCACATGTTAGAGGTCACTTATCACTGTGCATTCATACTCAATGCTCTGTAGTTGTGCTTTCGATGTACAATGCCAAGGAGAACACCCTACTTATCTTTCAACAACAGGAACATACCCCTAGAGATTCAATAGATAAAAATGCTGGTAGGTACAGTGGTATGTGACAAAGACATTCTTATGATTCAAATGTTGCAAGCCATGAGAAGAAATGTCAGTGGCAAGCCTTATTCCATTATAAGCTTTTGGGAAACATACCATAATTGAGTTTTAATTTACAAGTTCTCATCACAGTATAACAGGTAAAATTTTACCCACTAACTGCAATCTCTTTGTTTTTTTTTTTTTTCATAAAGGGTCACCTGAGTTGAAAAGGAATACAAGCATCTATGGAGACATACTACAAGTTGCTCTTACAATGAAATATTGCACACATGAATGTGACTCAATGTTGGTCATATTAAATAATGAATCACATGTATGGTTCACTGCTGACATGTTTCCATTAAAATGCTGTATTTGGTTTCACTGCAACATTGGAATGAATAGCAATATGAATGGAGTGATAACGGTTTATAAATAAGTACAGGTCAAAATTCTTATTTTTTTTGAAAGGGAAGGAAATCTCTGATGTTGACAGTATATGCTATCTGCTGCAAACAACTGCCCAATTAATTCTTGACGTCAAACAGTATGCCTTCATATTGTCTGATCCATGTAATTAATAGTATCAATGAGTATCTCAAACTACTAATAAAATTTCCCATTTTAATTTGTGTCTTGTTTGTCTTGAGAAAGAGCTTCCTTTGGGGTGTGTATGACATGATCTTCAATAAGCCACTGCTCACAAACATGTTTACAAATTTCAGTCTGTATGTGAGTCAAATTCAGTATTGTGGTGAGATCTACCTGGGAGGACAGAAAGAGCAAAATACCCATTGGCCTATGACAGGATGAGGAAGGAAAGGGACATGATATCAGTGGTCTTCCAAAGTTACTATGTCTAGTTTCCATTCTACCTCTATTTCATAGGCATCTGAGAGTACAGTACACTACACTATTGAAGGAACTCTTGTATCATCACCTCAAATCCTTATTGTGTGTATATTTTGGAGGGTAAAAGAAAGGACCACATTTTATAAAGTACAATATTTAGGATAAATGTACACAACTGGTGTTTTGAAAAAATTTTCATCAGTATATCTCTGGACTATAGGCCCACATGACCCTGAATGACCTCGGGCAAAAAGGAACATTTTTTTCAAAAATATAACACAGCAACAGTGATATTTGATGTCTGACAGTAGAGTAAGGTGAGTGACCAACTGGGACAAAGGGGTTAAGGGGCACTCCCATGAAAGAAACATTCTGGGAAAAATGCATTAAAAACTCCTTGATGGTAAAGTAGTATCAGCTTGAGTCTGACACTTGAAATGTTTACTGTCACAAGGTTATACCTTCCCTGTTACTTTTCCTAAATGAAAAAGAACAGTTGCTTTGATTCAACAGTTGTACATACTGTATTCATTTACAAGTCAGAAACTCATCAGAAACCATTTTAAAACAATCAAAATTGTTCAAGGGAAAAAACATTGCTAACAGAGAAAATCAATTTGAGCCACCATCCTACTATGTGACCAAAACCTTCTCAACTAGGCTACCACGACCCTGGAATACTGAGGAGGTAAGGATTTACTTGCACTTATTCAATGAGAATGTCATACTTAAAGGGAAAATCTCGTCATCCCAGACTGTTCCAATTCTCTCAACTATGTAACTTGTAGCTCCTCCCATAACTGTATAATGCTTCTCCTTGTGCACACACAAACCTATTTTATTGCTAAAGGTCATATCCTGGTAAGAGTATAAGGCTGTAATGTGTAATCCAAGCACTCTCTCTGCACTGTTTGGAATATAGGATACTCTGCATCTTTTGATTTTTCAAATTTTGCTGTCAATCGAAAAGCAGCAGCCAACTGAGAATTTTGATACCCCTGCACTAAAAATATACTTTGGAGTGATGATTGTTTGTCTTTAAGGTTTCTGCTCCTCACTAGTGTTTGGCATTTACACTTGTGACAGATTTTTGGTCAGTAAGTTTATGGTTGTACATTTTACGTCAATTGAATTTTTGATATGCATGCCTGCATGTACCACTCAAGGACAACAGCCTGGATCTAGCAAAGAGCACTTTGCAAGTTTAACTCAATCTATAGGCCTACTCATGTTCACATGGCAGTGTCTTTATAAATTGTGATAGAGGATGACACCCAACACAGGTATTATGATGGAACTGTTATTGAACAAATAAGTTTTCTTTTGTTTCCAAAACTCGGGTGCACGGTGCAGGATACAACCTACATAATAACAGTATTTCCAGCAAAACATGAAAAACTGCAAGATCAGAAGCCCACTAAATCCACAGTACTTTGGTACATGCAGTGACCCATTCCATATTCATATAGTGCTCTGAAGGGTGTGGTTAAAGCTGGTTGTAATGACATGTTTTTTTTTTCAAAACAGCTTGCAAATTTTTACTGTTTCTGTGTCCTTTCTTTACATTTAACCATTCACACTTTCATTTTCAGTCAATAAATAAAAAAGTAACATCAACCAATAACATACTTTATTATGTATTGACAAATAAAGAAAAACATAAGTCTGATATGTTTGTTTCTTTTTTCGATACACACTGGCTCACTTTAAACATGAAGGTACTTGTTACCAATGTCCCATCATGCCCCAAAACAAAAATTAACCTACATAAATCATTCCTCAATTAGGGTATCCAGTCAAGATATCTGCTACCCATCCTTCTTCAAATACAAATTAAATCACTCAACAAAACAGTATACCTTTCAGTTTCTGCCTTCTTCAATAACCCAAGCTATGATTAGTACTACCATATTTATTCATTAAATGGCACAGCATAGCTGTTTTAGGGTTATCAGACTAATTCCGCCATCCATTGTTAACACAACAATGAAGCACTTGTATTGTTTCCATGGTTACCATACTCAGGTCATAATATTGATGAGGTGCACAAAATATGGTACAACGCCATTCACTGATATGTCTATAGAGATGATGATGAACTGTCTCCATGGAGACTGTGGACTCATGAGCATAAAATTTATGTAGCAGTTCAATACATTTATTTTCCAATCTGTTTACATAAAAAACATTAAAAAATTATTAACATCTTGTGTGTTTAAATGAAAAACTCAGAGCAGACTGATGCTCTTCAACTTTTACTGTTCACATAGAGAGAGATACAGTACTAAATCTTACCTTATCTTACCTACCCTCTTCGTGCCGACTGGCACATAAGGCCTCCACGCTCTTTTTCCAGATAACCCTATCCCTCGCCTGTACTCTAGCTTCATCAGAAGTTCTCCACCCAAGTTTCTTTCTTTCTTTTTCCACTGTTCTTCTCCATGTTGTTTTTGGTCTTCCAACTCTTCTTCTGCCTTCTGGTTGCCACGTCAATGCAGTCATACAGTAGTGTCCCTTATCTTTCCTCAATATGTGTCCCAACCAGTTCCATCTTCTTTTCACTTCAAAGCTAATCTTTTCCACTTGTGTTATCTCACTGAGTTCATCGTAGGAGATGATGTTTGGCCAAAATACTTGCATGATTCTTTTCAGACACTGATACTGAAATAAGTCGTTTCTTTTCATCTATTTCATCTATTCATTTTCCACGTTTCACAGCCATATAACAAGACTGGTCTAACAATGGTTTGGTAAATCTCTATTTTTGTTTTCCCACCACATTACTATATACTACTAGAATAATTAGTTATTCCAGATTTTACTTATGAGTCTTATATTGAGGTCTAAATCAACATGTTACCCTATCACAAATTACACATTCTGCAACATTATCTTCAGTTCGGAGTTACCGTAGCACTGTAAAAAAGCACTATTCATTTGTGTTTAATGGATGCACAATATGCTATTTAATTCCACCTGAGAGCCCATCAATCTCCAACCTTGTCTTTGTGTCTGCCCTTTTAATATGAGACTAGTAGTAAACATGAAGGCTTATAGTCCATGCAGAACATTTGTACACTCTTCCTCAAATCAATTTCAGACCTGTGCTGGTGTCATAGCCTTTCCTTCTCAGACTTTATACAATGCCTGATGAACAGAAAGTACATTACTGTATATTACTAAAGTACTGTTTAACCAACTCAACATGCTCTATCTAAACCAGTCTCCCAAAAATTTTGCCCTGCATCACCTTAAAGGGGGGGGCAGCCCCCATGAAAGCCTGTGGCCCTCCCACTCACCACCCCCCTGGGATTTTAGGTGTCCAAAAAGAATTACATGTGACAAAAATACACATTGGTCTGAATGGTCTCGAACCTCCATGATGACCACTGATGCAAAATGCAAAATTTCAGCAGGTTGTCACATTGCACACACTATACCATACCGCAAAACCATTTTAGGGCAATAGTACCTTGTTGTGGCAAAGGAACTTTTACGGAAAATGTACATCTTCAACCTCTGCAGGGACCTCTCATCATTGGAGAATCTCAGAGCAAGGTAGTAATAGCACAAGTAGCATACGCTGTAGCATGCATTTGTCACGATTACAAATTTTTTACAAAGAGTGGCATGCCACAGCCATAATAGCAAAAAAAAAATGATAATTTCTAGGCATGTAATTAACTGAAAGATTTGACAATTAGCATCTAAGCTGCATTACTTTTAACAAATATTTTTCAGGGGGAAGAGTTCCACCACATAAATTTCCTTTCCTTTCCTTTCCTTTACAGTCAATCAATGGTAAAATAAAAAAAAATCACCTAAGTGTGAATGCTTCCAATATATGATCAGTTTGATCAAAGATAGTACCATTTTGCATCGAAGCCATCTTAAATGGCAAAAATTATCAAACGGGAGGGGGACACCCCTTCCCTTAGATCCCTCCCCCAGGACACCCCTGCACAAGGTGACAGAGGAAGGATTTGCTCCCGGTTCAAACTAACTCTCCATGCCAATACGCACATTTATGCACATTTAATATCAGATTTCTGAGTGTATGGGATGGGCCTACATCATCTTCTACAGTGCCCCCCCCCCTCCCAACCACCAACCTCTGCTTGGGGCCACTGTGCAGATTTGCCAAAAAATATCAATGCCGGTGTGAAACTCACAAAAGGTACGTCATGATATTGCAAAGTAATTTACCAGACTGTTTTTTCTGTTTCAAGAAGTCTATTTCATGACCGTAACAAGACATGAGATCTTAAAATAAAGAATGTTTAGAAAACTTTAGAGTAAGTTGCAAGGCCTGGGAAGTGTCATTTCCAGCGATCTAGGAGGCCTTTTTAGCTAAAATTTCCAGGTATGCTGTGCGCCAACCAATGGTAGCGCTCTGTCTCGATAGTAACAAGGCGCCAGGTGGCGCTCTGCCTAGACAGTAATAAGGTGCCTCCCATGAAATGGTCAAGCCCCCCCCCCCTCCCAAACTAAAAAGATCCTGGCTACATCACTGCTGAAGGCATATTGAACATAACTATTACAAATGATAGGTAAAGCACTGAAAAATTCTCCTTGAATTTCACAATTCACTAACAAAAATACTATCACATGATCAAAATAGCCCATTCATGAACTAGAGTGACAGGGCATACTAACTCTGATTGAGGTGACTGCATTCTCCCTTTAATAAAGAACGCAGAACCACCTAAAAACCTATAGAACAGTTAAAAGGTATCTGCATCTGAAAATAACCAGAGATAACCCTTGACAACATTCATGTCTCTGTTTTTCACTACCTACAACTGAAAGAACCAACTTGCACTTTGCTCTGGTAAACACAATTGGTCCATTCATCTTATGATGAAGGCAGATCAGTACTCACAGTTGTATGTTATACTGCTGATCAACATAATTATGTCCTGCACAGAGTTAACCCTCATTGAATGCATGAGTTATCATTACAACTAGTGCTGTGCCAATATGACCTGCAGTCACCGATACTGATATTTCAATTCACAGCACTGGCTAATACATATTTCCTTACCAATATTTTAGAAAAGAACCTGTGTAGGAGGTTCAGAAAGTAATCATTAAGTCTGCTAGATGCAAAAACTCAAATGAATTTAAGCAGAAATGCACTAAAGGGTTTAATTTTGCTCCTTTTAAAGTAAGTTGTCATCCTATTCAAAGGTCCTACCTCTCCAGGAAACATTTCACATTTGAGAAGATTTTTTTTTCTTTTATTAGCTCTTAGAGGTAAAATTTTGCAAGCTTGGTCTCCTTAACAAATTCTGAAACAGAACATGCTCTCTATAGAGACATCACACAAGAGTAATGGTATAGGCTTGAAATGCATACACTACAGACATGGCACATATTAATACTCCAAACTATCTCAAGAAGTGTTACAAATTTCTGGTACATAACTGTAGCATCTCCCTGAGCATTCAAGTATTAACTCCAAAGGAAACCAGAAAGCCAAAAGGCTTAGTGATTCTTTGCCAAATGATATATTGTAACAAACATGAATCACCCACATGACAAGCATGAGATCCCTCGTACTCTAGATACCTTTGAGCGCCACAAAATCTGCTACACAATATTAGCCATCCACATGCAAAGTATGAGATCCCTCACAGTCATCCTTCTTGAGAAATTGTGTTTACAAGGTTTTGACCTTGTTACCTCTTGTGACCCCTAATGACCTTTGACCTTCACCAAAACCAAAGAGAAATATTTCCTCCATATGGGCAATCTACATGCTACATACTAGATCCCTCATAGTTATCCTAAAAATATCCTGTTAACAAGATTTTAACCATTTCACCTCTGGTGACCTCGTATGACCTTTCACCTCCACCAAAAAGGATAGGGATCATCTACTCAATATGGCCAACCCACACACCATGTACGAGATCCCTCAGAGTTACCCCTCTTGAGATATTGTGTTTACAAGGTTTTGACCTTTTGACCTCTGATAACCCTGAATGACCTTTGACCTCCACCAAAAACAATAGGGATCATCTACTCAATATGACCAACCCACACACCAAGTATGAGATCCCTCAGAGTTACCCTTCTTGAGATATCGTGTTTACAAGGTTTTGACCTTTTGACCTCAGGTGACCCCAAATGACCTTTGACCTCCACCAAAAACAATAGGGATCATTTACTCAATATAGCCAACCCACATACCAAGTATGACATCCCTCGGAGTTGCCCTTCTTGAGATATCGTGTTTACAAGCAAAGCCGTCACACACATACACACACATAGACACACGACATCACCATCGCATAGATTCCTTTTGCCTTTGGCAAGGAATCAAAAAGTATCATTCCTCAAAAATATGTTTGTAAATCTAACAAAAATATTGCAAAGAGTTATTGAAGTCTTACAAAAATATTGAAAATAGTTGCTGAAGTCTTCCAAACATGCTTTCTACACATTTTTAGAAATGTATACCAGCTAAATTTTTTCTGATGCCTTTGACCATCAATTAGGCTTCTTTTCACAACATACCTACAATAATATATCGAAAGAAGATGCCAACATAGTTGAAAGATCATAAGCTTTTAATTTTGATACTAAAGTCTTTAGGTTTTAAAACAGGAAAGCCAAAAGGCTTAGTGATTCCTTGCCAATAATTATAACAAGCATGAACTGCCCACATGACAAGCATGAGATGCTTGTGACTTAAAAATGATTTTTCACCTCTCATTTCAAAAGCCCAATGGGCACACTGGTTCTTTGCTGAATAAATGAAACTGAGCCATTAGCATACCATACAAAA
>WURT03154830.1:0-10872 GCA_009936505.3 Holothuria glaberrima | reverse complement strand
TCAGAGAAAGACTGTCCCACCCTCACTTTCATTTTCCTCCCGTTTAAATAGTTGTGAAACCACTGCAACGCCTCCCCATGTATTCCAAATTGGTTCTTAAGGACAAGTAAGAGAACAGTGTGGTCAACCGTGTCGAAGGCTGCTGAGAGATCAAGAGCAATCAAAGGAGTAATCAATTGCTTGTCCATGATAACAAGTATGTCATTGACCAGCTTAATCAGTGCTGTTTCAGTACTGAACCTTTCACGATACTCACTTATGTAGTCAGGTAACAATTTTTCATTAAAGATGTGCTCATTCAGCTGTAACAGCATTCTCTTTTCAATAATTTTAGACATAAATGGTAAGTTATTCACAGGCCTATAATTCTCGAAAACCGTATAAAGACCGGGTTTCTTTAATAGAGGACATACAGTAGCTGTTTTCCATTCAGAAGAAAAGGATCCTTTGGTTAGAGATTCATTCACTATTGATGTTAAAATAGGAAGTAACACATCGAGGTGAGCTTTAAGTAAGCTGGTGGGAAAAGGATCTATTGGACAATAGGTTGGTTTTGCCCGTTGTACTAGCTTTAGTACCTGAGACTCACTTAATGGATGAAAGGCTGTTAGATGTTTACAGTCTTTTGTGGGAGGAATGAACAATGGTTCTTCTTGGAGGTTATGTCTAATTGTATTGATTTTACGCAGAAAGTGATTCGCAAAGTTATTTGCTAGCGAGACATCGCTATCACTCTCTGGCAGTGGATTATGTTCCTTTCTCCCAATGAGACTGTTAACCGTTTTGAACAACTTCGTACTATCACAACCACATTCAGATATAGCTATATTGATACTTTGCTACTTGCTTGCCTAACCTTCTCACGGTATTCATGTCGGAGGGAACTGAACCTGGCTTTATTCTCATCACTTCGAGATTTTCTCCACCTTTTCTCAGCTTTCCTGACCAATCTTTTTAGAGAAAGCAAGTCATCAGAAAACCACCCAGGTTTATCTTTCTTGATCACAATCATGCGGACCAATGGTGCATGTCTGTCCAATAATTCAGCTAATCCCTTGTTGAAATCCGTAACAAGGTCGGCAACGTAATCCTTTATAAGCAACTGGTCAACAAGATGTTTTGAATCTGATTTTAACTTTTCGTGATCGATCCGTTTGAGCTTCCTATACTACACTATTTGTTTAACTGCGGGGGTTTTGTTATGCCAATACAAAACTTCATTAATCCATGATCAGAAATCGGGAAAATATTCTCAGGTTCTGATAGGTGGAGCGGAAATTCTTCCTTGGTCAGTATCAAATCAAGTGTGTGTCTAGAAAGATGTGTAACACAATTAACATATTACACAGGACCACAGCTTGTGATTAAGACATGAAATGCGATTCTGTCAGAGTTCAGATCATCATCCCAGTGGATGTTGAAATCACCCATAACCAGAACATTCTTATAGTCAACATTTATATTGTTAATAAACTCAGCAAACTCAGCTATGAATACTGAGCAACCGACTGGATGGTTTGTGGAATATGGTGGTCTGTAAATAATGACGATAGTAAAATATGTACAATTCTTTACCACCACAGACCAAACTCCGAATTCAAAAGATTTGAATTCTCCTGAAAGCTTCAAGGACACTTTGATTCCCTCTCTCACTAATAATCCAACACCTCCACCCCTTCGACCGGAATTACGATGCACACCTTGGAATGAATAGTTTGTTAACATGTTGGAAGCAAGTTTGGTATCAATTGATGTTTCTGATAACCAAGTTTCCGTTATTGCCGAAATATCTATATTATCATCTAAGCAAGATGCATAAACCTCATCAACTTTGTTTATTGATCTAACGTTCATTAAAGCAAATGTTAAGGCCTCCAATTATTTTGATTGTAAGATGTTAGAAAATACCATTTACGAGTTTAACTTTTGGGACACCCCACCCCTATACCCCCTCTATACAGTGGAAGCTTACAGGTGAGAACTCATGCAGGTAGTACTACCCCTATCCCTTTCCCCCTCCCCCCTTTTGTGAAATCCTGGATATCCATCCCAGAAATATGTCATACAGGTGTAACTCAAAGATTATCCTTCGATTATTCTTTCCCACCTGTGAAGTACTACGTATACGGTTCATTTTGCCATTATCCATTGAATCATTTCGTTGTTTCGAATGCATTGTACTTGATCAGTCAGTCCGTTGCACAGTGCTATGTGTATGTTACAATAATAGGCCTACCGAAATCTTTCGTTTGTCGTAAGCAGTAGTAAGTCGCTACTACTTGCAATTGTCGGCTGCTTACTCAAGTTATTCTTTTAACTTAAACCTCGAATTCTTGCATTCCAACTCTTAATCTAACAACATGTGAAGTTTGAAGTCCCCCTTTTCCCCGTCCCTCTCGAGGTAGATCATAAAAGTCGATGTCCCATATCGTCGTACGTAATGACTGTACTTAGCCAGTAGCCATGCACTCACTAAGCAAGCTATACACCGCATACTCATATGTTGTATGCTACGTAACGTAAATATTGCACAGTTACAGGAGCCATGTAACATTCATGCATGTTTATATATAAATTTCGTCACATGTTCCAATTCTGATATCTGATTGGTGCCCACCGATTTTGGAAGATAAACGCCCAGAAAATAAAGAAAAAGTTAAGACCGCCTTGCCAAAATCTCCAAGACCCTAGTACAGACCTTAGAACTTCTGAACAAATAGAGGGCGCACTTACGATAGTCGCGAACGTATGTACTAGCTGGTACTAGGGTCTTGACCAAGACTAAGGAAAAGGACGCCGGTTGGCAAACACCATCACGACAAGGAAGTATATTTGTATAGATTGTTAGGTACGTGCCAAGAGTAATTGACTCCTTTGAAATTGTTTCCTTACTGGTGATTGTAGAGCCTTCAACTGTCAACTGCAGAGAGGTGTTCGAATGAAGAAATCGCAACGGATTCGTATTTGTCAAACGACAAACATATCGATAATGGGTGGAGATTTTTAACACGATTTTTTTCCTACAAAGTATCAGAACAAATTAATTTCTGCGGATTGAGACGTCCTGTTTTACAACAAGCTGTCTGAAGCCTACCTTCGGAGGGGATTTCCCGAATCTCTGACCCTTTTCTGAAAATTTTTGCCCAACTTTCGGCAGATTATACAGAATTTTGGTGTTTTCTAAAAGCGTTAGGGGAGGAGTCAATTCCCACCTGCTCCACCCCATTCACATAAGCCTATACTTCCACCCTTCATTTCACAATAGCGGGAAGTAATAATGTGGACTCATGTATGCTGTTACAAATGTCTGTAAAAAACAGACAATTTCTGGAGGCAGAGTTTACAGGAAATGTCTGTAAAATCTAATTAAACAAAATAGACAGAAACTGTAATTTATGACCATTATTTTTACATTAATTTTACAAGTGTTTGCCTGTAAAATTCCCATAGGAGCTGTCACTTTACATCACACTCGACTTCTTATGCTAATTTGTTCGCCATTATGAACATGATATGCATGATATGCACAAGATTCTCCCATCGAAGATGTTTTTGCCTTTTCCAATGTTCCCTCATATCTCGGGCAAGAGAGCCAGAGCAGTGAGGTACTATATCAAAAGTCCCCTAGACTCTTTGGCAAAGAGCCAATGGGTAAAACCAAATATAACTCCCGAAGAGCTCTGCTCCCTTAAAGGTTGTGTGACATGAAAATAACATATTTGTATATTTGGTGTAAAAAGCATTAAATATGCAGAAAATAGCCGCAATTCCCATTTGGTGGCATGTCACACGACCTTTAAGTAGCTACGTCCCGAAAGGCACCATGCGTCCCCGAAAGGACAACTTAACTGACCAACATCTGGACCTTCAGACCTCTACATCACGGATCAAGGGTCTGTTACAAACTTGAGGGCATGGCCCCTACTTGTTACTGGCAACTTCAGCCACTTAAGACTAAATAAATTTGAAAGCAAGGTAGTCAAGAACATCAACAGTGTATGAATCCAGAGTTTGTCACCAACTTGTGATGCTGCTAAATTCAATTCATACAGAGTGTATGATCAAACCCAAGAATGGATGGTGCTTCACGGTGGCCACTTGACTCCACGAACCATAGATGCTAAACCTGCTCCTGATGAATTATTACAAATCATTAGATACAGGCTCAAAGGCTATTGCAACACCAGCCGATGCAGCTGTAAGAAAATGGTGTTTGTGTACGATCTCCGTGTATCGAATGTTTCTGATGGAATCTGCGTCAATTGCGAGATCATAGAAGGCCTTGAATAAAGTTTAAGTCATTGTATAACCCTTGCATTACTAGAGCACTGTTTGGATAGGAAATTACAGTTATATTTCAAGTATATTTATGGTATCACTTGATTGTGAAGTATACAGTCCCATTTCAAGTTTTGAAACATCGAAACATACATTTAGAAACGCGAAAATGACGTCTGTGTATGTATCTATAACAAAACTGTCAAATCACAAAATATCCCGCCATTTTGAAAAAAAAATATGCAACGTAGTCAAACCTTAACAATTGCGTTGAATGATATAGTCAACCTTGAATTTGTGAATGCATAAAACCTAGGTATAAACACCACAGTCCCGATAACAGATGAACCCAAAGTTAGGTTATCGTAAAATCGACAAAATGGTGGCCATTTTGGCGCCTACAATTAGAACTATGCAAATCAACACAAATCCATACAGTTTGGAATAATTTTATAGAACAGCACAGACGTACGTCTATACATTTCAACCGTAGAGCAGGATAGGTCCTGCTCTCTAATTCAACTGGAGACTCATTATGAATGTAATCTGTGACATTTTTTAAGAATAACTTCAGCAGCTTTAAAGATGATCTGACTGCATTGATCTGTTAATAATCCCTAGCTGATAACTGGTCAGACGGGTCGTACTTGAGAACGCTGTCCCTTCTCAAATAGGTCTAGCATGCAAAACAGTATTTTTTTACACCAGTGCAGGCATCGAAAGTCTCTGATATCCCTTCAGTGTACATATGGTATACGTGCGTATACATATCCACGCTTTATATTCGTCTAAACGTGTGTCCATGACTCTGCATTATCACGAATGTATGAGTTTCTGCCTCCTACGTACGTACGTGCTTTTTGCCCCTTTTTTAAAAAGTACAGTACAATTTTGGTGCAAATGCATACCACCTACGGAACACATGCATACCACCTACACCTAGGATACGTATACCTATTGTGCACCGGTAGCTGTAGGCGCCAATTTTTTCCTGTCGTGCTAATGTCCTGATGCACAAGGCACTTTTTTCCTGTAGACAACAGGGCGCACAGTAGAAGGCCTCATAACAGAAACAGACCGCAAAAGCATAACACCTACGGAACACACACATACCACCTACATCTAGGATACGTATACCTATCGTGCGCCGGTAGATGTAGGCGTCATTCTTTTTTCCTGCTGATACGCAAGGCACTTCTATCCTGTAGACGACGGGGCGCACAGTAGAAGGCCTCATAACAAAAACAGACCGCTTAGCCTGTGAGGTAGCTACTAGAGTGGCTTTCGCCACAAAGTCGGTCGTCGTTAGCACCTTGTGCAACAATGAACAGAACAAAAAGAATTCATTCGCCCCCTCCCCTTCTCCATTCTCGACTGAGGATAGTCCTCGTGGTACCCTTTTTATGCAATCTTGGGGAAGGGAGGAATAGCCTGCGTAGTACTTCTTGTTTTTTTTTCAGATCATGGAAATCGTACCCGTGATATGGCAACGATAACACATGCTTTTTTTTCTCTTTTTTTCAAATCTTGGAAATCGTACCCGTGGTATGGCAAAGATAATACATGCGTTGTGTTCTTGATAAAGATAAAGTGGTGCAAAACCCCACTTGAAATTGGTGATCAGGCCTACATCAAGCAGGCTGGCAAACTCTTTCAAACGTGATGACTGATCGAAAAAAGGAATACTAAAGAAATCAGCTCGAAAATGCTGATAAAGGTGGTTCTTTGGATCTGTGTTACACATCACTCCATCGTTGCATTCTAATAAATCTGCATGCACGCTCTTATACTGTTTGAGCCCAAAATTACTTACTTTCACGGATGAAAGTTCCCTTCCCTACTCCTTTTCAATTCCAGTCAAACATTTCTAATAACGAGTTTATCATCTTTCTGTTAGTTTTAACCATGTAGTTACAGTGTACCGTCTGCAAATGTGCTAATTAAGTTATAAAAAATTAAAATGATGTCGGGACAGTTTGAAGACCTACATACAA
Source organism: Holothuria glaberrima (assembly GCA_009936505.3). Lineage (NCBI taxonomy): Eukaryota > Metazoa > Echinodermata > Holothuroidea > Aspidochirotida > Holothuriidae > Holothuria > Holothuria glaberrima. The sequence continues at coordinate 4,600 of WURT03154830.1, read as the reverse complement.
AATTAACTTGTGTAAAAAGTTCAATCGAGCTTGTATAAAAATATTATAATAAAGTCAAAAAAATAATTAGTCATTTTATGACAAAAAATGGAAATAGATTTAGCTTCATTTACTGAAAATAGAGTTTGTCATAGAGCGATAAATTATACCTGCAAGCGAATTGTTCGCGCTACTGTTATGACGTAGAAAACGACACGGGCCAATGAATCTGTTGTTGTCTTTAAATCACAACAGTAACAGTTCATAATCATGCGGCTTCAGCATACAATGTGTATTTACTACAGCACTACAACCTATTATAATATGCAAGTTGCGGTTGTGTACTGCACAATCATGAACAAGTACTCTTACAAAAGCATCGCTTAGTCACGTGAAATGTTTGATAGAACCATTTGTCAATTACCATTGTATTGCCCTCGTTTCCTGATTTGACTGTTTCATAGGTTCGTTTGGATTATTTCCTTTTAGCTTTGGGGCAATAATTAAGAACCGGGGATAAGGTAAGATGCAAAAGTATTTTCTTTTGTATGTGATTTTACAAATATCAAAATTCAGTACTTTTAAGTATGCGATCTGTATGTAGTTAGGGTAGGGTCGGTGTGGTTGGGATGCAGTTTAAACTACTGAGTTTGATATTATTAAGTTGCCTAACCTGTCAATCACGAAAGGTATGTCAGCTTTGTATTCGTAAGCAATTTGTAGAGTAAGGTCATATATATGCCATGGTAATTTCAAAAGTTGAAAAATCATCTTTATCTCACCCAGTGTTTGCTGTGCACAAAGTAAAGTTTTTACAACATCTTACTGTGGATACGATAGGATGGGGTGACGGCGTGCTAACATTTCGCAACTTAGAGCAAAGGGATGGATTGAAAAGCCTTCAAGAAACATTTATAGACCATGAATCATGTATGAAGTTTAGTTGTCTTAAACATCTTTGTGTATTTTCACCTTGCTTTAAAAAGCAGTCTTCCGCTTCGTTGGAAGGTACTTATGAAAGATTATTTTGCTGATGCCGAAGTAAACCGAATCAACTGTAACTCCCGGTCTAGAAGTTCAATTTTGCCCCTGCTTTCAAGCTCTATAAGAACCATATATGATCATCTCTTGCTCTTAGGCCATCCACGAGCATAACTCGGACTTTAATAATATAACAGTTTTATACTTAAGTATGAACCGGCCTTTAGTCTCCATCAAATACATTACCTGAAGTGACCTTCGAAAGTGACATTTTCAATTAATCTCTTACGCCCGTCACATAATAAAGGGGCATGTGCATTCCCTCCATTACTTATATGGTTTATTTAGCCGCTCCGTAAGGAGAAAGGGGTATTCAAGTTGAGAGTAGGCATTATTATCGAACATTGCAGCAGATTCTATTCCAATGGTAAACTTTCCTAAATAGCTGCTCTTGTGTGAGAATGTGTATCATTAAGTGGGTGTTAGGGAGCGAGGTTTTAATTACGCTTAACAAATTTCAGCTGATCCGATTTTATTCAGGATAAGTGGGGGCATCCCAATGATAAGCTGCATTTGTTTTAATGGCAGAATCGAAAAAACAAATATCAGATGGAATATTTAAATGGAAATACTCTTTTGCTGTTATTCCAATAATGACTTATAAGCAGAACTTTGACTTAAAATATCCTCCTTAACAATTGTGCTGACGAATTTTTACAAACTTAGTTTAAAGATACAACACTGCTAGCACTTGTGTTTGGCAGACCCCTCCCATTCTCCAGGGGCAATGGGAATAAGGAGACTTCGGCAATAGCGAAAATCTAAATGCGCGACTTGAGCAAAGCAAATATTTTTGTAAAGTTGTTATGACGCGAAATTTTTTGCATACTGTAAATCAGGTATAACCAGGCTACAAATGATATTTTATTACTTCATGATTCGCTATCGATACCTGCATGGTCTCCTACAGAAGAAATTAGACGTTTACAATATCTTATTGTAGGTAAAGAGCATTGTGACAGAATGTTTCCGAGTGTTATTGTCGTAATATCGGGCACCGCGTTTGGAGTGTGAAAAGCGCATAATTGCTCGAGTAGTGTGCTGAAACTCTCATCATAAGAATCACTTTCTTTGCATGATGCATATTGTTCCCAGGTCCCTGTACTAAACCACTTGCAACTGTCTCATTAAACGTCTCCAACGAAGGTATGTCCTGCTTAAAATGCTCACTGATCGGTAACGGTTGTACTTCATTTTTTTTTTAAATGTGTCTTCCCAAACGTAGAACAATACCGAGAGAGGGCACCCCTTCTTAGCATTTTTGCAATGATGCCAGTATACCCCCGTAAATACGCCTATGTACGAGCATAAATGAACTAATAAAGAAAAGGAGATATGTTAAGATAACTTTTTGAAAATAGCAGTTAAAAAGGTAGGGCCTCCTTGAACCTAAATTAATGTCCTTTGGATATTTTAAATTTTCGGCAGGAAATATTTTGTCCTAAGTGACAGTCATAAACTAATTTTTCACCGTTGCCATATTAAAAAGCCAATGGACTTGCTTGTGATAACATTTTTATCAATTTTCCGTCTTGTTTCATGTCTTCTAAACCTTTCCCTTTTTAAGTTTTCTTTCTCTATCCCCTCCTTTTCTCTTTCTCCGTCTATTTGTTTCTTGTTCGCTGTTCTATTTTCTTTTTCACTTTTTTCTTTTCCTCGTTTTATCCTGGGACTCGTGCCTGTAGGATCCCTAAATACAGATCTGCCCTCTACAAAGGGCAAAGGTGCAAATACCTTGAACTCAATTTAGTTATTGTATTCGAGGGAAATTCATTTTACGACAACTTCGTAGGTAAGAATGGATAGCTTCAGGGCAGTATCTACAAGTGTGGGGCCTTTGAACATTCATTTAGCTTAATGGGAAAAACATTACTCGTACACCTACCTCTTTGAGTGTGCCTTGGAATACAGATACCGCATTTTTCTATAGACTGACGCAATAATTTTGACAGTTGTTATTGGGACCTAAATAAATTTAAAAAGGAGATTCTTCACTGTCTGGGAAAAAATATAGAGCCTTTTAGTGTAGTGACTATATTGAAAGCTTCACTAAACACCCAAGCTGTTTTTAATCGTGTAGAGCTTCATCGTAGGCTATCCTGACTTGAAGAGGAAGAGAAGAATCGGTATCTCGTATAGTATTTTTTTTTTATAACCGCATGAACCCTGTGAATTGCTGACCTCGTAGTTGTTGTATGGGTAGATGTCCCCTTTCCACCGCTGCTCCTCTTACCGTCGGTAACGACGGCCTGTATCATGCTGCAGCTTCCGTACCTCATGAGACATTCTGGGCTAAATTTCAATGAGCATGCACTTCCTGAGTCCTATACACGTCAATTTCTCTCACCGTATACCATTCATTTTCGAACCTCTCCTGATCATTGCAACCAGCTGTAAATTAAACTCCAACAAAAAGGGCAATCAACATATGGTAACAATGAGTAGAGTCGATGCGTTATTCTTTATATTTAGGTCATATTGACGTTACTAAGGCAATCGTGCAACCCAGTTGACGTGTCTCCAAAGCGAACAATTAGAAACACGTACACCCCATTGTAATGGTCTTGAATGGCCTAACGTAGGTAAATTTACTTAAGAAGATTACGTTCTCGAAAAATACTTACCCAGCAAGGAAAATTATGAAAAGTTAAGTTAGCGTTACTTCAGCAACCTAACACCACCTCTTGCCACAGTAATAAGCTCTCTTCAGAATAACAGGGGGTGATGTTATCCTTTGCTTAAGTTTTCCCAGGTGTGTAGATCCAACCACAAGTAGAGAATGAAATTCTGTTTGACATCCGCACTGCGTAAAAACTTGGGAGCATGCCGAATTGGAATCCACAAGCACAAAACATACAAGACAAAGTGCGGACCTCGTCCAGGCACATAATCACTACAACCTCACACATACACACTATATACAAATCTCGATCAATTCGCTGCTTGTGCGATAGCGAAAGGTACGTAGTCATCGTTTCACTTTTCAAGATGCCGTAATATGACAGGCTGACAAACAGGCACGTCCGTTCTAAAGGAAAGTTCGTCACATACAACCCAATAGTCTCACAACCTGTAAGCCTATTACAGAAAATTTCCGACCCAGATGATCATAGCAATTACAAAAAAGTGACGTCAATTGGTAAAGCTCTGTACTGACAAACTGACTTCAAGGGCAATTCCCATTCCATATAGTTCCAGTTGCTGGAAACTAACTTCCTTGTGGCCCCTTACAAAACTCCTTCTTGTGCAGATACAAACGTAGTTTTTTTTTCCTAGGCCATATGATGGTGAGTAAACGAGGCTTCGCTTTGTGCATGTCTTAAACTTTTTGCAAATCAAAGAGCAGTCACCAATGGAGAATTTTGCTTTCTCTCAACCAAATTGTACTTGAAGTTATGAGTGTCTGTCTTTAAAGGTGCTGAGTAGTCGCCAAAACAGAATAAATTCTCGGACCCGCCGACTTCGTTACGTCACATCCGGTTATGCTTCTTGGTTTAACGATTCGATCCGAAATGCATTGTGTCTAGTACACACAATTCACAACGTACGTACGTGTGTAGTATAGTGTTGCATGTTTCAG
>WURT03154819.1:0-10872 GCA_009936505.3 Holothuria glaberrima | reverse complement strand
TAAAGAAGTGGAGAAAGTGCAAAAATACCAAGACCTGAAGTTGGAAATACAAAGACTATGGAATGTCAAAGCGGAAGGAATACCGGTAGTGGTGGGGGCACTCGGAGCGGTTAGCACAAATCTAGACAGATTCTCGGCAGCGCCCAAGACGTGTGCTCGACCTCCCAGGGTCACCCAACCAAGGAAGGTTGTGAGAAGAGGAAGGAAGAATAATAAAATAATAATAATAACCATAGAGTAATTTGTAACACTGCCGTGGTCCTGTGTGGCCCTGTCATATGACTACTGTATCACTGTAACCCTAACCTTGATCAAATGTTAATCACAGCCAAAGGCTTGAAGGATTGCTGGTTGGAATACTGTACCTGCTATTTCAGAATCTCCCATTCTTGCTCCATTGAAAAGTTGTATTTTGCCATCAACAGCATCACTGACAATCTACCAATAAAAATGAAAAAACACTTGTATTAATAAACAAGCGAAGGAGCTACAGCCCAATACTGTTCTTCCCCATATAACAAGGCAAAGTCTTAGTTCAAACATGTATGAATGTATGAATGTATGAATGAGTGTACACCTTAAATTTTATAATGTCCATTTACTGGTGATCAAAAATGACTTAGTTTCATTCAGGGAAAGTCATTGCTTGGTATTTCTTGGTCAAATTGGTTGCTACTTTGCTTTGACTAGTGAACATACTGACATTTGTAAGAGGTGTTTAAACTAGTAAGAACCCGTTCAACCTTTGAACCACCCACTATACCTGTTGTATGTTCAAGTGAAACCGTGAAAAGGTGCCTTCTATTTCTAATACATGTATCTGGGGGGAAAGCCTACATGAGACTTTCTTTTGCAGGCCATGTACTGTACAGCAAGGCCTACCTAAGGTACAACAGCTTCAGTATTGTCAGACAGTTGACTGTATATGTTTTCAATACAGCATCTGCATTACTGTACTGTTCATACTGATGCATACATAGAATACACTAACAGTACAGACAAAACTATACTGTACCAATAGACCCTTGATGCATACATGATCTATGTAAACATGTATCTATCTGACAAATACAGCACCTTTAAAAGGTTATTCCTGGAAGCTTTACCATTTCAAAATTTAGGGCTACAGATCAAAGAATACACATCAAACAGTGGAGAACTTCAAAAAGGAAAAAAAATTCTCAAATATCTAGACACAAAATTCAATCAAAACAATTTTACTTAGTTGCATAGGGTTTTAGGATTACCTAGATGCATACAGAAATACTATACATGTAGATTTGTGAACTGTCCATAAATACTCAACTAGTACACCCCTACTTGAACTGTGCTGTTACACTACATGAATGTAGCAATATCTGGTACATACTAATGTTTTTGTGAACCTCGTAGCAGTCTTCATTTGCCTGTTGAGTACAAAAACATTAAGACTTGCTATTCAGCTACAACATTATAGCTACTGTCTCACAATACCAAATACAATGTCCAAGAATACCCTGAGTGACCCTTAGGGTCTTGTTCTTGTGATGGGACCAAGTGGGGACTTTGCAGCAAAGTCACCCCCTGACAAAGTCACCCTCCAAAAAGTTTCCCCTCAGTTCAACAAAGTTGCTCCCAGCAAAATTTCATCAAAATGTCCAAGTAAAGAAAGACAACCCTTCATGATGATTCCACTTAATGGGTTGGATTAGGAACCTGTATTAAGTCAATGAGGGAATTGGCATTTTCAAAAATTTCATTTGCCCACAGTGACCCCTTCCTTGAGAAGATAGGCATGGAAGGGGTTGGGATATTTTTCAGGTCTGACAATGGACTAGACTGAAGGAGATTGGACAGACTACATTACTTTCTGAGGGTGTGGGACCTCATCAGAGTGACAACCCCTGCTGACCATTAACCTTACAAAATTGTTGGGATTTGGAAAGAGTACAAATTAAATAGCAATTTGGAACTTGGTCATTTCAAGACAGAATTTGTGTAAGGTCTAATAAAGGGAAGGTTTCTTGACTTGAAAAAAAAATTTCTTTAAGTGGAGAATTTGACCTCCTGCTAGTGCTGTAGCCCCTTCTCCTCCACTGGTTGGCCTTGGTCTACCAGTAGCATGGGGTGCTCAGATTTTGTTTACAAAATGCCTTCCCAAGTTTCAAAAAATGAAAATTGTTAGGATATTTCGGCAATTGCTCATAAACTTCTTTGGATTTTCTTTGAGTAAATAAATTTCCTCCACTCACAAACTTATGGGATCCAGGGTAAACTTGACCTGATTACTGTAGTTGAACTCCAGGTGGCAATTTCACGTAAATTTTTTAACACAGTTCTCCATCACAACTTTTAAGGAGTCTAAATTTCTTGGGTGGACTTTTTTTTAAAAAACATTTTATTTCCATCAGTTTCACTTAGTTACTCCCTCATCACATTATAATCACCTTTCTTATAAACATAGTGAATGTGATTGTTCTGTTTTAGTTCAACATAAATACCAATATCTAAGTTTAAGTCATATGATCACTTGTAGCAAGGCATTCACCAACAACCATATTCTCAATCACATTGGACTCAAGAAGTAAGGACTTAGTCTAAAATGATGCCTAACTTATATGTAGGTTCATTTTACTGTAACACACACTGAGTGGGAAAGCAATTCTGTATGAGATTAAGAAAAACTTAAGGCAGTTGTGTTAGCCCACAGATTATTTCAGTCTTCTGCATGCTAGGGTGATTAAAGACTCCTATTACCTGTATAAGAACTTGTTCAGTGGAAGCAGTTCTGATAATAAAGTCTGATAATAAAGTTTGAGGAAATTCTTTAACATGTTTGTTGGCATAATCAACAACTTCCAATTTTTACTTGCCTTGTCCATCCCTGTAAAAATTGTTCTAAGTAAACCATCCCAACCATGGTTTACCTCTTCCCTGAACAGCCATAAAAGGGTATGTCGACAACTGGAGAAGAAGTGGCTACATTCTCACACACAAGATGACCTTAATGCTTTTAAGAAAGCAAGAAATGATTTTATTGCTACCTGTGACAATGCGAAGAGGGATTATTTTTCTAGACAAGTACAGGATTGCAAAGGCGACCAAAAAAAGTTGTTCCTCCTTGTAAATAAATTAACCTTTAGGAGTACTTCTAACCAGTTACCTCCTAGCATTGATAGTAAAGGTTTAGCTGATGGTTTTGGTGAGTTCTTTCAACAGAAGTCAATCAAATATCATCAGACGTTTACAACATGTGCACAAATGAGGCTCTCCAATCAATTGTTGATAAATTTTCATGTGATAGCATTGGTAAGTTCTCAAATTTTTGTTAAATTATCTCAAGCTGATGTTCTCAAGCTGATTAACGAGTCTGCTAGTAAGCTCTGTATTCTAGACCCAGTCCCAACAAAAATCGTCAAGGAATGCATTGAAATTTTACTACCTATTATCACTGACATCATTAACCTATGTATGGAACATGGTGAGTTTCCTGAATGTTGGAGGTGTGCTGTTGTGGTTCCGATTTTGAAGAAACGGGGCCCACCATTAGACTTTGCTTATTATTGGCCTGTGAGTAATGTTCCATACCTTTCAAAACTGGTGGAGAGTGCAGTTATGGAACAATTTGAACAACATTTGTTTATGAACAATCTATTACCCGCTAATAACTCTGCATATCGTGAACACCATAGTACTGAAACAACATTACTTAGAGTATATCTATTCTGATATTTTGAACAACATGGATGCAGGAAAGGTACTGTTCTTCTCCCTGCTTGACTTATCGGCAGCATCTGATACTGTAAATTACCACTTATCTTGTCGATCGTGTTAAAGGGAATATCATAAAGTGACACCAATGTAATTCCATTGTGATTTATTCCTCTTTCCAAACATGAATCATAAATAACTTGTAGCAAATTAAAACATATCTCACAAAATATGGACAAAAAGAAGCAACAATTTCCTCATTGAACCAGCTCATTATCGAAATATTCATTTAGGAAGAGCGTTATGCCGGGTCATATTTACACTCATTATGCAATGCGTGTTGACCTCGCTTACCCAAAGCACTTCCCACAACCCTGTCTGCCTGTACCTTAATGCTTACAAGAAACTACCACCACAGCTTCCCTACAGTCTGTGCTGTACTGTGGTATATTGCAGCCCCCCAGGGAGACTCAGTACCATCTCCCTCAGTGTTCATGTGGAAGCACTATATCCGAGGTCCCACACTGTGTGCATAACGTTACCAATGCGGTCTTTATTTGAGGAATACTACTTGAACATAATTTTTGAAGAGTGGCATCACAGGTTCGTAAAATTTTCCTTTTACTTCTTGGGGATAATTGCCGATCGTAGCAGTTGCTGAAGCACCAACAATGTCTTTCACACCTTGCAGTTTCGAAAGAGAAGCAACCTGCTATTAAGGCCCAAGGGCTTCAATTGGAATTACAGTAACTATAGCTATGTACAGTCAGGGAGTTCCAAATAACAACTCCCTGGTATAGTACAGTACTGTATACCAGGAAAGTTAAAAGACCCCCTTAGTATACTAACTGTAGTTCAATACAGGCAGTGTAGTAATGATTCTCCTTAGTTTCTTCGTATTTAATGAACATTTTGCACTTGTTGTAGAAGGCGTTTGTTATTGTCTCACGTAATGTGATAAATTGATTTGATTGGTGGATTTCAAATCAGGGATGATGAAGGTGTGGTCTTGCATGCATAACTGTTTGGGTGAACAAATTTGTCAGTTGTCACAGAAAGGTTAATTACTTGTTAATTAGTGCTCACTGGCTAGAAATTTTTTCCCAGTTACCTCTCTTTCATCGAAAGGGACCTGATCCCTGGTAAAACAGGATAGATTCAATAAAAAGTCTGACAAACACAGTATTTCCCTTTAATATTAAAGGTTTGGTTTTACAGTGGTTTCAGGAGTACCTCTGAAACCGTCATCAAAAAGTTCTGATAGATGGAATGCTTTCTAAAGATTTCTTTTTGAAACAAGTTGTTCCTCAGGGTAGTTGTACAGGGTCTATACTCTTTATTACATATTTATTCCAACTTTATAATGTGATGTATAAGCACCTCCCTACAGTAGTTGCCAGGGATATGCCGATGATAGTCAGTTCTATCTTGCTTTTAATCACAATGACCATACTGCCAAAGTCGATGCAATCTCCGCTACAGAGAATTGTGTTGCCGATGCCCACCGTTGATTTCTAACAAACAATCTTAAATTGAATGATGCTAAGACTGAACTTATTGTAATTAATGTCAACTCTCTAAACTCCCTGACATTACTGTTCAGGTCGGTGCCACTTTTATACGTACTGTAGACCATATTTGTAACCTCGGTGTTCTTTTTGACAAGAATCTCTCACTTAACTAGCATATTGCAAATGTCTGCAAAAACGCTTCGTTTGGCATTCATAAGCTTTGGCATATCCGTAAGTAATTAGACGATACCACATGTTAGCCAAATTTAGGCTACGTATTGTGGTCAACAGCAAAGCATGTTCACATACAGATATCTGGTGGTCGACTTGGTTCTTACGCTGTAGAGGTCAAGATGATTTGTGATGTACTCCAAGGCATCAGTACTTGAGAAATCATGTAACTCAATCTTGTGTAGTAGCTAGGTAGGCACTACTATTATCTATGTTTACTAGGCAACCCTGTATCTCCTGTGTAGTAGCTACAGTAGGTAGGTACTTTAATTATGTATGCATGAATGCACTTACACCTGTACATGTACGTAGTAGGCCTAGCAATGTTAGACAGTAACAATGCACCATAGCCTGGAGGCTTGCTAAAGAATAAATTCAGTTGCACCCAGACCTTCTTGTGTTGAGTTGTCTTTCTGTTTTCTGTACATCTTTTAGTTAGAGTGCTGCTTGCCTGCCACGTCTAGCCTGCAACTCCTCTAAAATGGTGCTGCGAGTAGGGTTTGAACCTACGTGGGAACATCCCAGTGGATTTACGGACCACTTCTCAAAGTTTTCTATGTTACATCTGTTGAAGAGGGCATCAGGTTTAGTGTTGGCTTCTGTACTCAAACAGGTTTTTTGTATTTGGGGAGCCTGCCAAACATTAGTGTCAGACAATGGACCACAGATGGTGTCAAGATGTGTTGCTGAATTGTGTGTGCTATGGGGTGTCAAGAGAGTATTTACTGTTCCTTACCATCCACAAACTAACTGGGTTGAAAGGGTCAATTGTAATTTGGTATCAATGTTATGCTGTTTCACAGGAACTAACCATACTGAGTGGGATAAGCATATAATGGAGTTTATGTTTGCTCTGAATTCATTCAAACATGATGCTACAGGGTATTCCCCATACAAGTTATTTTTGACCCAAAGACCTTTGGGGCCTGGGGAGTGGGTGGATCAAGACCCTACAAGTGGCATCAGTGATGGAGCAGATATGCATAAAAGTGCAAAATGAAACATGCAGGAGCAGCATAGGAAAAACAAAATATTATATGACAAGAAAAGGTCTGCAGTTAATATTAAAGTGGGAGATAAAGTCCTATTGAGAGCACACCCTCTTTCTAATCTTAAGAAGAGGTTTGTTGCAAAACTGGCCCCTAAATGGTGGGGGCCCTACAAAGTCACTGCTGTGCTAACTCCAGTAAATGTTGCCATTTCCACTGTGGAAGGGGGTGAAACCAGAGTTGCTCATATTGAGCAGCTAAAGATAATACCCGACTAATGCTTTAAAGGGAGGGGAGATGTAGAGGTCAAGATGATTTGTGATGTACTCCAAGGCATCAGTACTTAAGAAATCCTGTAACTCAATCTTGTGTAGCTAGGTAGGCACAACTATTATCTATGTTTACTAGACAACCCTGTATCTCCTGTGCAGAAGCTACAGTAGGTAGGTACTTTAATTATGTATGCATGAATGCACTTACACCTGTACATGTAGTAGGCCTAGCAATGTGCACCATAGCCTGGAGGCTTGCTAAAGAATAAATTCAGTTGCACCCAGACCTTCTTGTGTTGAGTTGTCTTTCTGTTTTCTGTACATCTTTTAGTTAGAGTGCTGCTAGCCTGCAACTCCTCTACAACGCATATATATTATACACGTCAACGAAGCTTGTGGAAGTACGTAAATTTATTGCATTTCACATATATTAGTACATGTATAAGTGTACAACGCTTCAATATACCTACAGTAGCATGACGTCAGTCGTCTAGTAGACTTCCAGGCTTGTTCCTGACAAACGTAAGGAAATCTTCCTGGTGACTGTCGTCACTCTTTAATGAGCGTTGGCCATATGGATACATGTACTAATATATATGTGAAATGCAATAAATTTACGTACTTCCAAAAGCATCGTTGACGTGTATAATACGTATGCGTAAGAACCAAGTGGACCATGAGATATCTGTATGTGAACATGCTTTGCCGCTGACCACAATAAGCAGCCTAAATTTGGCTTCAAATTGCATCTTTTTGAGAAAGTTTGACAGGGTAAGACTATTATCTGCAGATGTAACATGCAAAAGCGAATTGATAAACAAAGTTTGGTGAGAAAATATTGTCTTATGAGGGTGTGAGAGGTTGTAGCGACCTTATTCCTGAATGGACTCTTCTGCTACATTCCAATACAAGCATACCTGCATATACTATGTTAATTAGGCCATAGCTGTATATCCAGCCCATACTACTCACGCACATTACAAGCTGCAGTAATACTGTACTACACTGCAGCGCTGGATTCCTTTCAGCAGCGGGCCTCATTTCTCCAAACTTACCAGCAAATATGGAGACGACATAATCTAGAAGAGAGATCAACAGGTACCGTAGGGTACTTAGCATTGCAGAATTACACTTTAGGCCTTCTACAGTTATTCGCTTCGTCCTCATTTAATCTAGACACGTTCACTTGCATTGCTTAGCGCCGCAAGGTGCACGTTCATAACAATTAGGTCATCGCATGTGTATAGGCCTCACGTACACTATCCTAACTAGTAACTAAGTGTAGGCATTACTTATGATTAACTACGTAGCTTATTACTAGCTTATTAAAGCATATCTAGGCCTATGGCTAGCCCTGCAGTGGCACAGATTGCAGTAATCTCTGGTAGGCAATTCACTTCAAGGGTTGCAGCATTCACAACTGCCACTGTCAGCTTATTGGGGTACGGCTTAATACCAGGCAGTGCAACCTCGGGCAATGCATCACCGGCAGCACTTCACTTCTGCCAGAGCAACAAACTTACGGCGGTCAATTCAGCTCACAGGCAGAGCCGGACTCCTTTTCAATTGCCTCTACACATCAGCTTACTTCAACTTAGGGACCAATGTTGCTAGGGTTGGCTGACTCACTAGCCACCACATTCACAGTCGTTCTCGGTGTAGACTTAGGTGTAGGCATATCGGCCTAAGTAATAACTATCAGACAGCGGTTAAGACTTACCGCAGTCTACCTTCAGCTTTCAACACAACATAAACCTCTGCACATGTGCATATCACCTTAGCTACAACTGCATGCTAACCGGTCCCTTTTCATTTAACTTCACAGGCACAAATTAATGGAGGATATTGAGCACTGGGATTGGAGACCCAACTAGACCAGTTTAAACCAACTGGCTCCTCACCTTCTGATAAGAGTCTAGGCTATATTTATTATTTATTTTAAAATTTCTCCAAAAGATACCTGGACATTAAGGCCGGGAGATGTGAAAAATTTGTACACAGTGCACAAGGGATGTGTGATGGAGGAGTGTAATGGGAAACAGAACTGTTCAAGGGCTAGGCTAGGGGTGAACCGGTTTTAAGTGGGCGCACTCAGTAGCAAGGGGGCGAGACAACCGTAAACTTTTGCTAAATGCTAGGCTACCCTGGCCTAGGTTTTCCATAGGTTAGCCAAAGCATAATAGGCCTATTAGTTACTAGGCTAGGTCTACAGCAGTTTCTGAGGCCCTAGGCTAAGTTACGTTACTCGTTAGGGAGGTGCTTTAACTTTGAGACCGGACAAAACAGGATAACAAATGGTTGGAACCACGGTCACGAGGCTTACTCAAGCTTCTTCCTCGACAATATGTTCTGAAATGCTTATTTAGCTAGGCTAGTTTTTTGGCAGATAACAGCATTCCCTTGAAATGCATTTTCGACGAAAATGCATACGGCCCACAGTTGGATTTGTACACGGTTGCTAAGCACATAACCTCATAGATACACTGCGTGGCAAGAGCTCATGTGATAAGCTGTGATAATGCCCATCTGTACTTCGATGGCTCTATCAGAAAGGATGCTAGTGACGCAGAAATTACCATTTTGTGGTATGCGAAATGTACAATAATGGGGAAACAAATATGACGGATTTCTCCAGGATAAAATGGGCCATTTTCATAAATTTCCGTAAAAAGTCATGACAATGAAAATTGGTGTCAAGTTAGAGTGGATCAATAGGATAGGTAGTTGCTCCTGGAAAAAAATTACGCACCCACAGTGATGTAATCGGTGATGTAATTTTTCAGTGAAAGGTCTTGCACTGAAGTAGGAAAAATTAATTATTGATTTGATTTGATTGATTGATTTCTTCAACATTTATTCGAGTCACTTTTTCTGACAAAAATTGATACACATATAATTAATAAATATAACACAGTATGACATAACTGAAAATGACTCAGGAGGAACCCAAACTAGCTCTATAGAGCTTGTAGTATGAGCCATCCTTAAACAAAAACTTACGACAAAAACGATTAATTACACATGGATAACAACAACAGAAAAATCAATATTGTTTGAGAATGAAATAGTTTTTTAATAACTTCTTAAATGAGAGCAAAGTATTACAACACTGAAGTTGAGTCGGGAGAGAGTTCTATAAGTTAGGGCCTGTAAAACGTCGGAATGGTTTGTAAGGAAGAGTTTAACCTAAATAGAGGAATGGAAAGTGAATTCCTGGCACGTGTAAGGTGTGAGTGAGTTTCATTTCTAAATTTAAATAGTGACCTGAATATATTTGGAAGGAAATTTTTAAACCAAGAAAACATGAAAATTCCAACCTGGTAACGATAAATATCAAAAATAGATAGAACGTTCAGTTCTGCAAAACATCCACGAGTGGTTTCAAGGGGCTGGTAATTAAGTATAAGTCGAACGGCTCTCTTCTGGAGGATATTAAGAGGATAAATCCTAGACGTGTACGAACCACCCCACAGAAGAGCACAATAGGATAAATAAGGGTTAATAAGAGTATTATACAAGGCAATTAAGTGTCTTGCAAGGTAATTCATGGCGAAGTCGGGCAATGATTCCAACATTCTTGGAAATTTTCTTAGAAATATTTTGGATGTGATCGCTTCAAGCCTATCTATATGAACACCAAGAAATTTAACAGAGTTACTTAGAGGAACTTCAGTCCCACAAAAGTTACTAACATTATGTATAGATTGGTCGGACAGTCTATTAGGGGTACTAAAAAGAACTCAAGCAGTTTTGTTAACATTAAGTAATAACTTATTCACATTAAACCATTTACGAACCTTTCGGAGTTCCGTATTTACAGTTTGTATCAGAGTCTTAGCATCATTATTACGAGACAAGCCTTTCTGGAATACAAATTTTGGAAGAAAACATGGAAAATCTCTCACCAGTTTGCATCTAGAGTACTTGAAATAGGCCAAAAATTTTCAAAGGGGAGGGGCGCACCCTTAGAGCCCCCAGGCCGGGAAAGTCCAACATCGATGTGCCCCTCCTTCCTTAATTGGTTATTCTGGCTACGGCCCTGCTCTACAGATGTACATCACGTGGGGGTTCAAATTACACGATGTTACTCTTTGTGCGAAAATCGGTAGAATTTTGTAAGTGTTTAGAACATTTATGTAATTTTTTAGGAAGGCTCGCAAAAATCGGGGAGTACGTTAT
>WURT03154798.1:0-10873 GCA_009936505.3 Holothuria glaberrima | reverse complement strand
TATGTTTTGAAGATATTCACACAACAGCCTTTAATGACCCCTAAATGACCTTTGACCTCAACTTCTTGAACTTGACAAGTAGCCTATAGTTCAACGACCAATGTGTCCGAGTTTCGTTAAATTCCGTTACTGAATGTGCGCCTGACAGCATTAAAGGAAATTGTGAACAGACGTGATAGATAGACAGATAGACATAGTGACGGTGGCAGATCACAATAGCTCAAACAGCTCTTAGAGCTGGTTTGAGCTAATAAAATAACTGGCTACAGGGTACCTCTGAATAATACTGCACTTTGCTTGGCTTGTTTGCTGCAACTGTTTCTGTCTACAGCAGGAGTATGGCTGTTCTCATACAATACAGTACAGTATGTGTGTGACCATACAATTATGTTGTGGGAATATCTATTATTCTGCAGGTCACCAACCTTAAAATCAAATAAAAACATTTTGCTACATGAAGCTTTCGTTATATTGGTGTGATATTTACTGTTTCAATAGCAGGAAACTAGCAGATATCCCACACTAAAATTCAATACTCTGTGTGCATACATATGGGAAGTGAGTAGGAAAAATTTAACATGATATGCCTACTTCCAAGCCGTTTGCTTTGATTTTTATGGTAAAGGTAATTTAACTGGGTTTTGCCCAAAATTTTTTATGACTGTCATGCACATTGAACACCACTGTGGTATTAGGGGTCAAAGGGGAGGGATTTTCCAAGAGATTCGCTGCTAAAAGGAAATAGTGCTGTGTGTAATGCATGATTTTTTAATAATTGTCAGGGGGAAAAATGTGCTGGGTGGTGCTGTTTGGTGGTACCCTATGAGGGTACATCCCTGGATAACTGACAGTGGGGCATAATGAACACTAACCTGCACTTTCAAGCCACAATAGTACCTATCAACAAGTTCTTGTTCACCTACTAAAAATGCCATATATAGGCCCTGAAGGGATGCACCGGATCCAAAATTTTGGTTCCGGCCGAAACTGGATTTTTTACAGTTTGTAGAGAGGAACATTAAAAAAGACCACTATGGGGGCGGGGGGAGGGGAATCGGGGGGAGGGGAATCGGGTGGAAGAGATGTCAAGGTAGAAGAACTGGTGGCTGACTTCACGATAGTGTTACACAGTGAGTCCCACTTTAGGTCACTAAGCTAACTGGATTTTGTAGGATTAAACTAGAATGATGCAGATAAGCAATAAATTGACAACATAAGATTACTTAACAAACTGCAAAGTTCTATGAAACAACAAAAGTCAGTTTTATAGGCACAATGACAGGAAATATAAATTGAAACATTCTCATAAATGTGACTTGGATTGTGCGTACTGTCAAGGAGTAAGTGACAGAGACTTTGAAGGTATTAAATAATTAAAGTTCTGTTAAACATTCATACATTACGACATTAGCAAATGTGAGTCATGTGATATAAGTGGACATAGAGAAGGCTACTGTATGTAACTTTGAATGTCTTTATTGTAAGCTCCACTCACAGTATTTTGGACATCCTTACATAGGCTTTAAGACTACACAGTGTATGCTGTGTCACTACCATCGCCACTATGAACGAGGATAACCTTATTAATACAACTGACTTTCTTGTGGCTATTTCTTGCTATGTCACATGGGCAGAAAAAAAGAGAAACTTTTGCAAAGGTCATCTGTGAAGCTAGACCCTAGTTTTAATGACTTCTGATGAGGTAATTCTAACTAGAATTCGCGTAAAATCCAGGCCAGATTTCTTCAAAGATCCGGCCGGAATCAGAACCGGATAATTTTTCATTATCTGGCCAGATAGTCCGGCCAGACCAGATATCACACGCATCCCTAATCTAGGGGTTACAATTTACATGGAATCTGTGGTCCAAAAGCTACCTGGGCTCATCAAGGAACCTAACTGAACTGTATTATTAAAGTTGATTACAAACGAGCAACAGTGCAGAAATGTGCTAACAGGATCCCCTCCTGCTCTCTGGGCCACCACTTCTCATTTTCATATCATAAACAAGAGTGTAATTTACCAGTCTTCAGCTATGTCCTTTCCTAAAGGATGGAAGGATTGGATGCAGCCTGTGAAGAGGTTCTCTTAACAAGCAGCTTCCACATACACTCCTCCATGTCTGAAGGGGATAGTCAAAATTTTTTTTTTTTTTTTTTTTTGCTGAGCTCCAAAGAAGTACTTAATATTAATAAGCATAATCTCAGTTATCACCCACTGTCTGCCCCAACTTTGAAGTAAATTGTAATATGTGTAACCATAAATGTGGTTGTCCTGTATCAGGAAGTTCCAGGAAGGTGTCCAGTTTCACTAGCCTCCCCCTGGCTTTACACGGTTTACAGCACTGTACAACAGCAGTATTTCTTTCTGTGTATTAAATCTACTCTGCAGAAAGCATACGACACTATCACTTATTAACAACTGTCAGCTATGCAAATGAGGTTTTTGTCAGTTTTCTAATGAAAATGAAATGTTTTCTGTCCTTCATGCCTGCAAGCAGTGGTTTTTCTGTAACAATGAGCTGAACTAAAAAGTTATTTCCCTCCACATGCTAGAATGCATTTTGCACTTTGCCCTTACCTGACAAGTTACAACTGTCCTAAGCCACTTGAAGTCAATAAATGTGTAACAGACTAGAACTCTGTCAGACAACTAGAAAAGCCATTTGATTCACAAATTTTTAATCTCCTCAGCAATACACTGAGAACACTGCAGCTTCGTTGAACAAGCAAATCAGTGCCCACAAAATTTTCACATTGTTTTTAAGGGCTTTTCTCTAAAGACCTTTGAAATACAAGACAGACTCTCCAATCACTCACCATGGCAATTGGCAAGTCTCCAATCACCCACCATAGCATCTCTCCTACCCATCAATGAAAAGGAATGTCATCCTGCATTAAATCAGATGTAACCACCTCAAAGCCATTAATGTTAGCTTTACTTCACCTCAGCCTATCAAACACAATTTACTGCACTTTGCAATGGTTTCACCTGGGTACATTACCTTTCAGTTTCACTGCCTCAAGCACCTGTCAGTTTTATAGCTTCATACCAGAACAATACATATACCCAATTTATTATTTCAAAACAAAAAGTTTCACTGATATCCACATCAGCTACAGTAGCTTTTTAGATTATTCACGTACTAACATTGACAATGTGTAAATACACTGTAATTTACATGCATCTGGCTTTAAAGTGTAAACTTATGAGCTGGCAGGACTATGGCAAAGACATATATTGCAATAGACAGGTACAGCATACAGTAGGTGGTGATCTCAAGGGAGAGCCATAGATGGGGCAACACCACTGAGTGTTCCTTGTCAAAATAGAGGCAAAAGATATTGTGAACCATTTCATAAAGACCCCAAAATAAAAATAAAGAATTTTCCACATGAATTCTCAGGACTGGAAGAAATGTACATTTCCTGGGAAGAAAGTCAAACTTCCCAAAATTTTTGATATGTTTGTAAGAACAAAGGAACCGAATTTCGATTCAGTAGCCAAAATTTCCCTCTTAATATCAAAATACATTTACTGAATCCCACTTTTTGCTACCCATGCAAATTCTGTATTTGTTACATCCTTGTGCACATCGTACCATGACTTACATCGCATAATTTTTACATTGAATACATGGTGAAGTCAGCAGCTGCTACTATACTGATGTCGTCATAATAATTCCAAAGTTAGGTCACTATTTGCTGTCAAACGACTCTGCTGGTGTGCAAAACATTGATTGTATTGATTCTTTGCTGCAGGAGAGACTTTAACTTATATGCACCAATTATTTAACATCTGTCTACCATGTGCAAACTGTTCCACATCTCTGTAACTGGTGACTTTGTTTGCAAATTACAAATAGAATAAGATAAAAATAAATGTATTTTGCACAAAGGGCTGCACACACTAACAATAGTTTCAGGGTGATTTCTTTGTCAGTTGTCACCATACAATGAATGGGATGGCAGAAAACTAATATAATTTACAGTAGGAAATATCTGAGTAATGAAAATTTGTATGCAATTCCATCGCTGAAATATGAGGTGCACTAAATTGGTATCAGCCCTCATTTCTGTACAAAGATGTATATATCAGCACTAGGAACCTCTCAAAAGTTCTAAAAATGGCTAAGCACAGTTCATTTCATTTGCTCTGTGTTTTGTAGCAGATGAGAAAATAGTGTTACCCTATTATTAATGGACCAGAAATAAAGGCTGCCACACAGCATGTATGCAACCTTTTCTACACATTCATAACTGGTGGCTTGTCTGCAAGTTATGAAGAGATGAAAAAAGTATTCCCACAGCGTATCAAACGTAATCTTGCAACAAAAACTGCGCACATTTAAATGTCTACTCTTTGTCACAACAGTATGCAAGCGAAAGGCCTAGCCCCTTTTTTGTTTGCACACAAAACATGCAAACAAAACATAGCCTTGACTAAAATTAGAATTTGACAATAGAAAAGTAATATTGGAAAAATCCAAGGGTGGAAATAAGTATGGAATTGTATTAATTACATAGATATCAGGTAAATTAGGCTATAAATACTAACAGGTAATATTTCTGTATGTAACATTCTGTAACTACTGAACATTGTACTATAGAAATGATGCGAAACGTTGAAAATTTGTAAAGCAGGGGGTTTCAACTGTAATACTCTGCCCCTTAAAATACTTAACAAACTACATAAGGCAAAATTTAAATATCTTTGAATATTACACTGCAGTTTACATACAGTATCCCCTCATACTGTAACTGCATTCTCTGCATCTGATTACTGTAACTGCAAAGACACTTCATTTTGCTGAATATAGTAACTTGACATATTATAAAGAATTAATTAAAAAGAAGTGCTGGTACATTTTTTGTTGTACATATATTGAACAATACACCCAGAGTGTGAGAGGATGATATTGTACCCATACACTGTACAGTAGCTCATGACAGTATGATGTACCGTACAAGCATTTACAATACCCCTACATGCCTATGTACATGCAAATAATGAACACTCAAACATTTGCATGTGTCAAGACTAATAACTTCAAATAATTTTGAAACACACAAAAGTTACCTCCTACAGTGCTGTATATACTGAGTTTAAGTTAGATGGGGTTTTACAGCTCAGTTTGAAACCATGTTGATTTTGAGATGCTGTAACCAGGCCCGTAGCCAGAATAACAAATTTGGGGGGCATATCGATGTTGGAGTTTTGCCAGGCTGGGAAAGGAGTATAAAGGGAGAGGTGTCCCCCTCCCCTTTGAAAACTTTGCCTTTTCAAGGACTCTAGAAGCAAAATGGTGCGAAATTTTCAATTTCTTCTTCCTATATTTGTATTTCAAAAAGGCTGGTCTTGTAATAAATTTTTCCTCCTGTGCAAGACCCCCCGCCCTTGCCCCCTGGCTGTAACATTCAGGTGGGCTAATATAGTACTAATACAAAACCATTCAATGCCTGCTCTTTTTAACCACTCAAAGACTGCCCTCTGTAACACTGTTCAATGTAAAATTTCTCACAAAGCTTTGGCATTTAGTGTGGATATGAAAGGATGAGTAAGTTTAACTCAAAAACAATAAGCTTTGTGACTTTGCAAAAGAGACTTAACAAACAATTTTGGCCAGGATGAGTAACATCCTCTAAACCATTCAAAGGCTGCTGTTAACAAAGCCCTAAAGCTAGAATAACAATATATACAATCTGAAATAGTGCCTCCAGTTAGTCTTTCATTGTTTATCACAAGTTTATTTCCTGTGTCCCCACCAGTAAAAGTGCTGACTTCAATCTCTTTATTCCTCCTAATGGATTGCAACTACAGTAAATCCCTGCAATTGTACCTTCATAATACTTCTACACATAACACTGGCCACTTTGTCCAACACAGCCCACTCTATAATACCAGAAAGTTGCTTCGCTCATGTGCAGTTCTTCTGATAGTAGAGCAAGTTACATGTAACTTGTAGGAATGTTACCAGCATTTTACAAATGTTCCAATCTTTCGAAATTCAGTGGTAGATTAGGGGTTGTACCTCTTTTCTTTTCTTTTCAAATTCAACAATCATGATGTAGCTTCTTTAGACAGCTAAATTTCCAATAATTTGAACCACAGTGTTTGAACAATAAACTTGAAATAATGCACTACTGTAAGCAACTGAAATTAACTGAGGGTCTACCACTTCCTATGGTACAAAGTCTCTAGTCTTTGCAAATTTCTTTGTTTCAAGAATCCAATTGTAATATCTGTATAAACAGTCTTTACAACACCTATTTGAGGAATTAGGAATTCACCATTGACACAGCTTGAAATAAAGTAACTTTGCCAACGACACTGGAAGTCTGGCGCATAACTGCCTACTGGAGTATTTTACAGTACTTATTCCAAAGTCCCCTTTACTCCATGGCAAAGAGCCTAGGACAAAAACCAAATGTTTACTCTTGAAGGAGTTTTGCTCCCCAAAGGAATTACATCCCCAAGGGACAACTTCAACTGAACATGACCAACCTCATGATGTTCAGACCTCTACATCATGGGTCTGTCATGCGTGGTCCCATTCTAGACTGGCTGAAAAGAACAGATACTACACACTGGAGTACCTTACAGTACACTCATTGTTAGGCTACAGTAGTAGCTACCCTTGATAGCAGCAGTAGTACTACTATGTGTCTGTACTAGATGTGGGACTCCATTGGAGTCATACTGTAGCTTCTAAAGTTGCATGTACCCAACTTCAAAAATATTTTGAAGTTACCCAAGCCTTTTAGGCACAAAGGGCACCAAATAAATCACATATTAAAGGCCTTGTTGATTTCCTAGTAGAAGGAAAAAATAGCTGACACAAAAAACTTAAAGGGCATATATACAGTCAGTGCTACCCCAACCTTATCAACTGCACCTATCAAACCTTTCATTTTTCAAGTTGTATCTTTCATGTTATTTCCTACAAATATTACATAATTACATACAGTCCAAAAAAGAAAATTAATAATATCTAGCCTGAACCTAACAATTCAGAAACAAAAAATTGGCACATGCAAACAATTTGACAACTGCAAAGTAAATTAGGACTGTTTTCAGCATAGTTGTATATGCAAATTAAAAATGGAGTGACTATATTTGTCCTTTCAGCCTGCCAATCTCACTGAATCAGAAACCTGAGACCTTTACAGTAGTACTGAAGTACTTTGAATCTCTAAGTACATAACAGAATATTTGTTGAGTACTGATACTACTGCATGAAGATGAGTAGATTGAAGCATTGTTTTCAAATCAAGTATTGCATCTCATAACGTACATGTATGTAAAATCACTCAAAGGGCTATTTGAGTCCTGAACTAACCACTTTAGTCAATCTGAGACAATTGGAACTGTAGAATTTATAGCTTCTTTAGTTTAAATTTGGTTGAAACTCTTCAAAACATTTATTCCTTGCACAAAAATGGCTTCTTAAGTCTCATGTTGGGATTATAGTGCAACAACATTTTGGAGTACTTTTAGTTTTTGCCTACAGGGGAAATACATGACTCTTTTTTAAAAAGCCATTTCAGTGTATCTTTATCTTATAATGAAGCACAACTTTTAAAGAACTCTGTGTGTTTTCAACTGAAATTTAATTAGAGCAGCAATGCTGTTGTAGCTCACACATCATAATCTGGTGTTGACACAGTGCTGGTTACAGTATTATTACATTTTTGTTTATGAATTAGAGACAAATTAGCCTAGGAATCAGTACTTACAACAGTAGATGATGGAAAGATTTGTACATCAGTCTTCCCAAGTCTGGAGGGTGTTGGAAATGCTGGAAATGGTTCATAAGTATAGTATCTGTTTGTCGAGAGTTGTATATTGTACAATAATGGGAATGCAACACCTGAGTAAAATTTTTAATGTTTCTGCTCACTGTTTGCTTTTTCTGTATTGAAATTGTTTTGGTCAAAATTTGTTCTACTGCACATAGTACCTTTTAATTTGCAAGGCAGTTAGAAGATGCATTCACTTTAAATAACTCTTGAGTGAAAACTGCTATAGAGTGCTTCAAATGATCGAGGAGATCAGGATACAATACTGCAGTTTACAAAGATTTTACACTTTGCTGAATCTTGATAAACTTAATACTGCATTCTGAACTAACCAGTCAGTTCAAAAAGTGAGCCTTCCAAAGTGGGAATTAATGTTCTAGACCTGTGCAGTTTTATGCAGGTCTCTGATTTTTACTTGATGTGCCTTTGGTCATAATGTATATGTACCAAGAATGCCAGAAAGTTGAAATTTTAAATAAAAGTGCACTAACCATTACCCATTATTGCAGAAACTGCAGTGCCTGTAGCTCAAGGATTTTCTACAAGTACCGGACTAATTTATATCATTATCAGAAAGCTTTTTCATGTACATTTATTGCCATAAAATATGTTGTAATGATGTCCTACTTGAAAAAAAATTCTAGTAATTAAACAGTTTACCAATCAATCATATGATCCATTTATACCATTTTATCCAATCAAAAAAAACATAACATTCATGTTACTTGCCATAACAACCCTCTCAACCAATCATAAGAAAGAGAGCCAACAAACAACCAGTATATACTTTAACAAGTAAATAGAAGTAAACAATGCAACCAGAACAGCCTGCACTGTTGCAATAAATTGAGTGCATTGAATTGTAAAATACCTTCCTGTATGTATAAGGTTATTAATACTGTTCAAGCATGATCGTCAGTCCAGCATGCACAGGTGCAATCATGAAAACTTTAGCAGGCTGATTGAAGCATCGAGTGAAATAAAAATTGCGATGGGTCATTTGCCTCAAAATACTAGGACAACTATTTTAAGCTAATTTAGCCATGAAGAACCAGGCCCAATGGCTTCCATCTAAAGCACTTTCATGGTTTATAAAAAGGATTGTAAATATTGCTCACATGTTACTGACTACATTGCTCATTGACTGACAACAATGAGATAATAGGCAAGCAACACAAAACTTCCCTTAATGTAGTCACAGTACACAGTGTACAGTAGCTTACTGTAGTAAGTTACAGTAGATAAGGTTTTATGGCCCAGTTTCTAACCAATTGGTTTAAGTCAGGCCAGCCATGGCCTTTTTTCCAGTTGTGGCTCACTGGCTTATTTTCCCTACTCAATTGCTTATGCTGAGCACCAAGCACAATGGCAGTAGGTTCCATTTTTAAAGTTTCATGACACCCTATCTACAATTTTGTGGTCCACTGGGTCAAGCAGCTGATATCTGTGTGTTCAACTAATGAAGCAGAAATTTACCTAAGAAATCAGGCTTTTTAAAGCATGGTCTCACTACCCTGCATCAACTGGTGTAACTCTGTGGTTATACCAAGGCAAAACCACAGGATAACACTGTGATTTCCAGTGAGTGTTCTCATGTACCTGGGTTCAGTTGATTGGGTTGTTATGGAAAGTTTCTCACAAATTTTTCTCTTGCTTGTCTCCAAATTGTCAGGTAGATCATTATTTACAGGCTACAGTGGAAATGAAAACACCCTAGACTGGTAGAACTTATACAAGGCTAAACTTATACAAGTATTCGGCCTCTAAAACATATTTTCCCCTGGCCTGGAAATTATCTCGCCCTTACTGTAAACCTTGTCTGGCTATGGACCTGCATTTAGAAGTAG
The DNA here is from genome assembly GCA_009936505.3 of Holothuria glaberrima. NCBI lineage: Eukaryota > Metazoa > Echinodermata > Holothuroidea > Aspidochirotida > Holothuriidae > Holothuria > Holothuria glaberrima. Next base: position 1,227 of record WURT03154798.1, on the reverse strand, counting down.
GCCTAGGGAAAAATTTATGGAAAAAACAATCTCGAATAAGTTGTTTCTCCGAGGGAAATAGTTTCACCATGCAGCAACTAGTGGTAGTTCATTTAATACAATACCAGTCTGTTTAGTGTGTACAATACTGATAGGAAGTGGAGTTCATACAGCTCCGTACCTATGATCTATGGATGATTACAAAAACACCATGTTTAAAACCGCAGAACCCTCCATTCGGAGGTGGATCGAAATTTTAACACCAACCCTGAGTAAATCGGTGTTCTCACGTTACTTGCGCTCAGGGTAACACGGTGTTATCCCGAGCGCGGGATACATGAGACCACACTATTAGAGTATTATGGAAAATTACCCAATGCTATCAAAATACAAAATAGTAGAAAAAAGTACCATTTTGGCAAAGAAAGTATTGCCAAAATTTCAGACGAAAATCTGCAAAAATGGAGAAACAATGCTTTTTAAAAAGTTGACGACATCTGCCTCATTCTACAAGCTCACCCACATACTGTGTGAGCTAAAAATTACAGCGGACAATCTGACAATTTAAGTAGCCACAGAGAAAGACAATGCAAATTCAATGTCAGGCAGGTCCATGATTGATAAAACACAGAAAGCTGTGTTCTACAGAAACACAGTTTAATGGGAAAATGTAATATTTTTTTAATTAAATTCATAAGAATATAACAAATATTAAATGACTTGTTTTAAAATGAATGCTGTCTGTATTCAGCAACCACACTAGATATAATGTGTAAACATTGTAAGAGATACTGAGCTGTACTGTTAACAGAGTGCAAGCAAAACAAAAGGTGAAACTGAAAGTTACTGTACCATACAGATGCTAAACATAAGTTAACCCTTTGATACAACAGTGCAAGTGACCGCAGCAAGATTAACAACTGCTTCTTTTCAAAAACAAAGTAGAGCTACAGGAGTGTTTCATTGGAGGAAATGAAAGTCACATGTATTCTGGTTTCAAACTTATTGGCCAACACAGACATATGGCAATTTGTGAAGTCACAGGATGACAGCAAGTCCAGCAGTATGTTGAAGGGGTACAGGTAGAACTATTATCCCCCACCCCTTCCATAACACATTCCCACCTCCCTGAACACATTCTCCCGAGGTTCAACTTTTCCCATGTTTTACGGAGTTGTGAAGACTTAAATAGGATTTTGTCATGGCACCACAAGCAAACCCCACTTTATTTTCGAAACTAGTTAGGCC
>WURT03154787.1:0-10874 GCA_009936505.3 Holothuria glaberrima | reverse complement strand
TTTTTTACAAGGATTGTGCCCGAATATTTCCATAGATTCTGCCCGAATTTTGGGTTTCACCAAAATTTTTGGGGGGCACAGTGCCTCCCTGCCCCCGCCCCATACGCCGGTGTCCTTGGCCATGCAGAACAGATAATAAGCTCATGCCAAATTCGGTGGTGAACATTCACCTTGAAATGAATGTTTGGGAGGGGAAGAGGCACTTAATCATGACACCCGGAGCGTCACCAACGGTTGATACGAAGCGTGTCAAGAATGTAGTTGCTAAAATATCTCTCAGATCGTTAGAAATGACTTTAACCAAGTTTTGTAAGATGTATCTTAATATTCGCTCATTTCGAGATCCCATGATTTAGAAAAAACAAATTTCAAGTAGGGCAAATAAGCGGGCAACGTTTCATGACTATATTTTCTTCTACAACGGGGCATACGTCCATCAAGGCATAAGTCCCTCAAAATTCGTAAGCAACTCAATTGGTCTAAGTGGCTTTCACTGATCTGGCCATCAAATGTTGGAAAAACTGTCCATCGTTTTGATTAATATGCAGTGAGTGTGTGCATAAGTTAGTAGACTTTTTTCATTTATTAGATTGAACTTAAAGGGAAATATTGCGTTTTTTACCGCAAATTATCATATATTTTAAACCAGCATTGATAGATACAGAATAATAGACAATTCAAAATCAGGCAGTATGGTAGCTTTCTTCTCAAGAAATAAGGCTCTCACAGGAAACTATTCGGTTATTTGTTGCACAAAAGTAATTTGTTCACCCAAACTTTCAAGAATTCAAATGATGCAACATCCCTTACTCTTGAAATGCATAATATTTTAACTAGATAAAGCCATTGCAAGAGATTGTTGGTGAGACTGGACGGTTTAATAATGATCTTTGGTATTTTCTTCTCATGCGATTTTGGTGCATTTTAAACGCAATATTTCCCTTTAAATGGAAAAGCGTGCGGAGCGAGCCAACACTGAAGTAGTTTGGGAGGATTTCGGGTAAGAGAAATGAAAAAAAAAAAAAAAAACAAACACTCGGAAAGATACGCAGGTCACCTTAACACTAGTTCTCCCCTCGATCTACTTTGATTTCCTAGTTTGCCTATTCGTCAATATCTTTTTATCCGAAAGTGATTTTTGAAAGCAGTACAGTAGGTCTCCCATCTTCTAATCATTGTCAATTTTGCCAAGATGAATGGGGATCCCCTGGCCTACCCCGCGGAGCTAAGGAGCGGACTCCGTTTGCTCAGCTCCTTAGCAGTGTGGGGATATGACTGAACAAGGAATATGCCGTACAGTCTGCTACGTAGGCACCCCCTGGCCCCGTTACTGGTTTGGAACAATCACTGCACCGAAGCTGTCCTCTATTAAGTAACTGTGAAATCAAATGACCGCTAATTACAGATGCACGCCGAAAAATAACGTTTTCAACACATTGTAAATATGTTTTACTTCATCAAAATTAAGAAAAGTGATTCTTCTGTCCGCATCAAATTATATCTCGAAAAGAAACCTAATATTTTGTTTTAGATCTAAATTTATTCGCGGACCGGATTGGATAGCTTCGCGGACCGAATGTGGCCCTCGGGCCGCCAGTTAAAAACCAAGGCTACAGCCTTTATGAGAAGTATCGGTTGTTGCTGTCTTGAAATATTTTCTGCACACGCACAGACGCACACACACACATTGTGCAATCGCCAGCGCGATTGCATAGGTTCGTTTCGCTTTCGGCATAGAATCAAAAAGTGAGATACGTGGGTCAAACGTCATGTAAGTTGAACTTCGCCGTCATTAGTTTATCAGTTTGTCAGTTGACCTTAAATAAGTGGAAAGTGTGTCAGCAAACTCCACTGTAGCTATAACGTCCAATCAAATTCAAATTTACCTGACCATTAAACCTTGTAGATGCTTTCGCAACTATGACATATAGATCAGATGTGAAGTTCGAGTGGCCTAACATTGGTTTAAAGGGCATAAGCAGTCGCCCCAAAGTTATTTTGAAGCAATAGCTAAATCTCACAAAATTCCTGTTATTTCTCTTTCAGGGATCTTGCATGGTATTTTCGGGACTCAGATATTTCAGATTCAAGGTAAACCAAGATGTTACTCCTTGTAAATTTCACAATTTAGTGAGAAAAACATATCATTTGCAAGGGCCATTCATGAAATAGGGTATAGACAACTCCACTTATTCAAACTGGGGTGACTGCATTTTCCCTTTAATCTCAATTTTTTTATCAGTAGGCCCCTATGTGGAAAAGTTCATCCGCAAACCGTAAAATATGTGTAGAGAAACTGAGCCTGGAGATAATATTTTCAACTCTATGGATTTCCGGCTTTTGCTTATGTTTTGGTCGGGGGATTAAAAGGTATTTAAGTCCCCTGATTAAAATTACAGGGGTCATTCCCCTCGCACCCACCTTTTAATGCTTATTTTAGTGAGTATGGTAATCAAAGAAGAAAACTTACTAATGTGATAAATGATGAATCAATAGGAATTACATATGAGTTATATGTTAAAGTGCTTGCATAAATCACCTGCCCAATTCACACATTCTCACATACTGTACTCTAAAACGCGGTAGCCACAGCAGCCCCACCCTTCTGTTGCTCCTCTACTGGCTTCTAGTAGACCTTCAATACCTAATGTAAAGTAGATAAAGATTCCGATGAACACTCAGTTTCATTGCCAATAATGAAATGTGGTTGCAGCAATCAGCATCATAGTATAAGTACATCGGAAAAGTTTCACAGAACAGAGTTTTCATAAGACAACCTTGACTGACCTAGAAGCCCTCTTTGGAAAATATTGGGAAAAAGATGACAATTAATACCCCCAAATGCCCTTCAAATTTCTGGTACCTATACACAAACCATGAGCAATAGAAATCCAAAAATCTTGTGAAGTCTCCGAGTGACCCCTGCTAAGGTACTAAAGATCTTCAAAATAGCTGCCACGAAATGTTTACCACAACCACCAAATTTAGGGTAGGCCTACATGTAATTTCACAGTTTTTGCAAATTTGACCTCCTTGACCCCTTGTGACCTCTGATGAGTTTCAGATTTTCGGCATTAAATTCTATTGTATGCGTTTGACCAAGTTTGGAAACATTCTGTCTTGCGATAAAAAAAGACGTGTGACCCTAAGGCCGTGTTGTCTCCACTAAAGGCAGTAGGCGGGGCGCGTAGTTTTTCTCTCAGGACGAATGGAGGCAATTTCATTATTTTTACTTAACCCTACCCAAAATCCTAACATGGGAGTCATTTTTCATGATTTCAATGGAAATTTACGAAAATTGCCCTCATACGTCCTGGGAAAAAATTCCGCAGGCGGAGCACCCCTTCATACCATTAAAGGCCTACATAACGAACAACAAATACGGCAAGTACAAGATCATCAGATTATATAAGTTAATTTGTTGAGATTTACTATATTACAGTCGGGTCGTTTGGTTGGTCATGTTGAGTTGAGTTGTCCTTGGGGACGTCGCTCTTTTTGGGAGCAGAACTCCTTCGGGAATATTGTTTGGTTTTCGCCCCTTGGCTCTTCGCCAGAGAGTCGAGGGGACTTTTGAAAACAGTCGTGAAATTTAAAGGTGAGGTCGTCTGTCTGAATGCATGGCAAATGCACGCAGTCACATAAAGAAGACCACACAGGGCACCCTTGCATACAGCAATGGGACCCAACAGTACATGCAGCTCAGCAGCTGGCGTGATAAGGTCACCATTTCGTTTGGGTTCTTCCTGGGGTTCGGTTACTGGTTCGGGGGATTTGGTTAGCAATAAGGTTAGGATTTATTCAGTAAAGCGGTTAAATTAGAGTAAAGTTGTCTTTTGAAAAGAAAAGGAAAAAAAACAATCTCTGAATCACTAATGGCACGGTTACCATGGCGAGGAAGTACTATTTCCCATATTTTGGGGTTTGAAGATAACGTGCTTTGCCGTGACTCATGTCCCAACAAGTTCTTTTGTGCATTTATATCTTAGGGGGTATTTAAATGGAGCGCCCTCACTTTTCATATTTGAGGGAAAAGTGGACGTATCCATTATGGGGCAGGTTGTTTGCTTGGAAAAATACCTACATTTCAAAACATGGAATGGATTCCACCCTTCGTTAATTGTTCGTGGGTCGATTCACAAACTATAGGAATCACATTCCTGATATCATCACTGTGTATTCCAATCCGTTCAGCAGGTTTCCTATTTCTGTACACTAGTTTCCCTTTGTTGTTTAACGTGCTAGGAAGTAATCAGTGTTTGCCAGTGTCTCTGTCTTGTTCTATCGCATATATACATTTTCAGTTGTATCTGTCAAGATAAGGTTGCAATTGACAATCACTGAATAGTGAAAACTGAAATAACTCACGTGTCCTGCTCGACAGTTCAAGGGGTATGATAGCCGACCAAACAGGGATTAACCGGAATATGTAATGTAGTTAAAGCTGGATGTGAACTCCATGAGCTATACAGTCGTTAACAACAAGGTTTATATTGAGGAAACGTGTGAATAGTGGCAATGGAATTTTGTCTGTAAAGTGAATTAATTTCTTTCACTTTGCACTGAGGACAGCTTCTGTATGACTGTAAATAGTGAGTACGCTATGGAATCTGTTCTTGGTCAAGGAAACCTTGCAAATCCGGGTTTTTTTTCTGATTAGTCAACGCAGATCCTGAGTTTTAGCACCAATGTGACTGATTGTATATATGTTGTTGGTTTCAAAGTACCTCTGTGCACGGATTGCGATCGGATTCATACTTCCAAAAGCATATGTTCAAAGCACAATTACTAAAGTTACAACTACTGTACAAGCTCGCCGGGGTTGGAAAATTTTCTGTCGTATCGTTACATATAGTTGTAATCAGTCGTATAAAATAATAAATTGTAAGTGAAAATACGGTACCAGCCCACATTGACTTGGGCAGGTCTTGAAATTGAATACAGTGGTTACACGTACTTCTCAAAGAAAGCCGTTATTGTACATGCCATTGATCCGTTTATCCGTGATTTCACAGAAAGAAATTTATTGATTTTGCAGCGGAAGAAAAGTTTCTTTGTTATGTCAGGTCTTCATTGAAAGCTTTGCTTGCCAGCTGGTGTATGATTGTCAGGGTAGTCTTTGGGCGTGTTACTGTTTAGGGACTGGAAGTTAAATATCATACACGATGAGCCGTCGACGAACACGTGAAGGGTACCTTTTTGTTAAACAGTCGGGAAAATCTGCATTTGGAAAGGTAAGTCAATTAGTCTTGAAATATTGGTAGCCTAAATAAGAAAATATTTATGAGGAATGGTGATAATTGATCAATATCCAAAATGGTAACAAACGCCTTGGTGAGAAGGCAGTGATGGACGAGACTGGTTGAAACACATGGCCGTACGGCCCACGGGACTGTTTTTCTTAGGGAGGGCTGTAACTTTTACCCGACTCCAGAGTCTGGAGTATAGAATTTACTGCCCAATTTTCCGCACGATTGAGACAAAGGCTCTAATTTAGAATCAGTGATTCTGAATTAGTACCGAAACAATATCTACCCGATCTATTCAGATTTCTGACGTTGGGGGCGGCCGCCCAGCCCCCTGGTCCGTACGGCCATGTAACTGTTAGTGTTATAGGCCTAGGGGCAAACTTCCTGTGTGAGGATTGGCTCTACCACCACAGAACTCGCTGGAACATTGAGATCAGGCCCGTAGCCAGGGGTTCAGGGGGTTCGCACGAACCCCCTCCCCCGCCCAGACGTAAATTTTTTTTTATTTTTTTTATTTAAATGGGGTTTTGGCGTTTTTCAGCGCAAAATATCAATTCCGCTGGTTTAGCCAATGTTAAAGCCGTATGAATAGCTGTTTTACATAACATAACAAACAGTTTTGTTTCAGTACAACACAATTCGCTTGGGCCCCATTGACTTTTACAGTAACTCTCAAACAGCCACACACTAACTCTCGAGGGAATAAAGAAAACATTGATACAAGGTAATAAACCTTCCATTTAGGTTCAAATTAGGCGCATGAAATCATGCCCTATGATTTTTCACGAAAATACAAACCCTTTTTTGGTTTATTTCTCTTTTTCACTTATTTACACTTCAACAATATCATTGTGTAGGATGAATTTGCCCTGCCTATGGGTACCTCTTTTACTCCGTTGTTGGCCCTCTTTTACAATTTTTGTGGCTAAGCTTTTTTCATGTTTTCAATTGATTGAAAATGTCCAAAAATTCCAGCTTTAATAGTTGTTCACCAGATCGCTCAATTTTGATGTAAAAATTGCGAAAATTCCCTGGGGTGGGAGGGGGAAACCACCCCTCTCCCCGCTCGGTCGCTCCGCTCCTCGCTTGGGCGTTTCGCGCCCTCACGAAAATGCCGAACCCCAGTGGCGGCAATGAAAAATGACAAAGTGGGGCGGGGGGCTAAAGGTATGTTAAGCCCCAATAGAAGCGGGGAGAATTTCGAAGTGGGGCTGAACATTTCTTGCTTAGAACACTCGGGAAGTGCCGTTTCCGGCCATCTGGGGGTTTGAAAAGCCGAAAATGCTGTGTTACGCTCCGCGCCAACCGATGGTGGCGCTCCGCTTAGAAACATTAACATTTTTCATAGATTGTTTTTTGCAGTAATTGAGAAATTGCAGACATTAGATCCATATTTCAAGGCTGGGTACGTGCAGCTTAAAACACTCGGGAAGTGCCGTTTCCGGCCATCTGAGGGGTTTGTAAAGCCCCCCCCCCCCGGTAGAAGCTGGCTGCGGGCGTCAGATCATGATTCATGAAAATGCGGTGCTCAGATCAATTCTTTTAAGGGGAATGTTATGCACGAGACAGGTCGGGCTTGGACTCCGCTGGAAAGGACGTCAGAAATGGTATTGGTAACTCGCAAACATATGTTGGCGCTTCGGTCTGCTTCACCACTTGTCAGCCTGGTGGACCTGAAGTTATTCTAGCCTACTGCTTTTGTACGTCCAGTAGTAGCAGACAGGTATTCCTTGTCCAGCGGGGCTGAGCAAACACTCCGCTCCGCTGTGTAGTACTCCTGCAATGACAGTGACGGCGATCTTTATGGCAATATTTACTAATAGAAAGACTGAGGTACTTTTGGAAACCTGCTGAGATGTATAAGGCCATCTCAAATTTAGAGAAGTACCCACATGATATTACATCTCATTCCGAAAAAATATTTCGCCCTCTGGTAGTTGCCACGCCTATTGGGTACCTTACCCGGCTCTTAAGCCAAATGTGACGTCAAGAGCCTAGCCAGAGTTAATCTTGTGAGGGATGTGGTGGGCAGACCACACTTTCCGTATGGCAAACCTCCGGATCGCAAAGCCTCCCCTATGGGCTTCTGTAGGGAGCCCCTTCAGGCTTCGTTATGAGAATTGCAGTTCAGGGGGCAGGAGGAAAAGGTGTTTGGGGCATAATTTACCCCTTGTGTGGAAGGTTCAAAAAGGTCAAACTGTCAGCCCCTTCCATTGGCTGCTGTGTGTGACACAGTGTGACTCACTGCCGTCATATTTTTTCCGTGTTGATATTTCACTTTAGGACCAGGAAGGCTATACCAACGTTAAAAAACACCTACAGTAGGTACAATTAAAAAATACGATGTAAAAGAAAAAATAAAAACCGGGAAAAAATATAAAAAAATAAGCAAAACACAGCCAAAAAAAAAAAACAAAACACAGCAAAAAAAACAAAACACAGCAAAAAAAAACAAAAAAACACTAGAACAGTAAAAATGGTTGGGAGTACCCTTGCCAAATGGCTTAATCTTAGTGATGCCATTATGTTAACCCCTTTTGGCGCCCCTCTCTATCATACTAACGCTCACGAATCGATGTAATCGATGTAGAACTATAATGACAAATTTTTGTTAAAGAATATGATTTTCTGTGAACCTAGCGTTTGTGATGCCTCGTATATTCTCCCTCAAGGTAGGGCTACAACGATTAACCATACCTGGAGAGAGCACATCAGGCATCACAAACTCCGCTATTCTCCAGGTCGATCGATATTCTTGTTACAGGCACCCCAGGCAAGAAAGACCATAACGCTAGCGACTAATTTGTTTCTGGAGAGCGATTTCCTGTAATCTAGCCCAGTTTTGTCATCGTTGGCCCAACCATGGAAGTACAGTACTACCACCGAGTTAGTACTGCCATGACCCAAATTAGGCGGGACTGTAGTCATGAACGATGCCTCTTCTTAAGAACCGTCCAACCCCTACCGAAATATGACACCAAATGCTATACTTTAACACCTGTACCTTAAAGGCTATGTAGTCGCCTCAAAAGTTCTTTGAAAAATCAGCCAGACCGTTTCAAATCCCCTTCCAAGTTACTGTTTCTCTGAAGATGTATTTGAACATAGAAATTGCAAACTAAGGTAAAGCAAGGAGTTGTTCCCCGTGAATTAAACGACAACAAAAATAGTAGTACATGTATGCAAAGAAAGCCATTCATGGACTAGTATGACGGGGCATACTAATTCTGATTTGGACGACTGCATTGTCCCTTTAAGACCCACTCGATGAGGTCGTTCCCCTTTCGGCGTTCTACCTAATCGGCAAAACCCAATTTTTACTAATTTGTGTTCTTACCAATTTCACAAAGTAACGAACGTTCTCACAGCTGGGGGTGCTTATTTATTTAATCATTTATATATTTTAAATGCAAAGATAAAGTCAGGCGAAAACGACATTCGTCACTATGCCTGACCATATACATGTAAGCCCATTAGTCATTTACAGTAGCCAAAATTCGTCAGTACGCCCAAAGGGGACGAGGTGTGCATAAAGTCGTGCGTATGGATACTCCACACACACCCTCCTTACCCGGAAACGGCTCTTCGTGTGCCTCACAATGTTTTTGCCGTGGGCCATGACGTTGCCAGTTTCCCTTACCATGTCCTCAGAACATCAACTATGAATGGGTGTACCCACCAATGGCCCATTTCATTTACTAAGGAGAGTGCCTCTAGTTCTAGAACGTATTTGTGAATGGGAAGTATCGCATTTGTGGTTCAGAAAAGCTTCATATCATTAAAACTATGATTTATAGGTACAAGATGATAATTAATTTCGAAAGAAATCAACACAGCAGCTTTCTTTCAAGAAATGTTCACGGAGGAAGAAATTCAGTCATTTGTAGCCCAAGAATTTGAATTTGTTGGCCCAAACTTTGAAAATTTCAAAGATGCAACAGCCGTAACTCTTGTAATGTAAAACATTTTGGTGAGATAAAGAAATTGCTAGAGTTTATTGGTGAGACTTAATGTTTGCATAATTATTAGGCCCATAGCTAGCTGTAAAGTACATCCTTTTAATGCCATGTTGATGCATTGTAAAGGCAATATTTCCTTTAAGTACACGGGATGCGGTAGCGTTAACAATTTAGAACAGCATTTATGCTAACAGTACCAATCTTTAGGCCTACTGGTGCGGTAACTTGTTCACCCTCAGCATATTCTGCGCTTAGTGCTATCAGGCGAATACTTCTGGTGTTGTCAAGCCTGCTGTGTTTTCATTCATTCGAACCACAGTACCTTATTACAGTACTGCCAGAGAGTTGCTATTTGAAGCGGCTCCCTGGTACTACATCCAGACAATCCTCACAGGTATTTGCTAAATTCGTGCCGTTATTGTAGGAAACCACTCACTGCGGCATATCAATTGACCTAAAACTCACCCGAGGGATCAGATGACTACCACATCCATCCTGGGCAAGATACACAGCTGCCGAGTTATCTGCTGTACGTGTACGTGACTTTACTGGGCCTAGTTGTAATAATCTGTGTAACGAAGTTGTGGTAATCCCAGGTGGATATGAAGTTGGCACTGTTTTGCTTTTACAATACATGACAAAAATCAGAAGTTGTTTTGGAGTTACACGGACACCATTTAGTCATTTCTATTAAAGTTATATGCACCTTGCCCCAAATGTGGACGTGGGATGTAACCCGACATACTTCAAGCCATTGTACTGTATGTCGTGTATTTTTCACCACTCTTGTACAGGATTAAACATTGCACTCTGAAGAACATTGTGTAGTGTTTGTCTGAGATATACATGTATTTGATCATGCTTATACCCTGACATCTATATCATGTGTCAGTTTTAGCGAAAGTAGTTTAGGAGTTACTTGCGCTGTAGTCAAGAATATGTACTACATGTATAGGCCTACAGTTTGAGAAATTCAGTCGGCATAATCCCACCAGGGAGTCGTACTAGCTCCTATTGTATCAATACCCCATGTTCACACTACAAAACCCTTTTCTGCAAACTGGTTTGTTCACACTACTTGTAATTCTGGCACTTTGAGGCGTTAATCACTACTGTTGTCGGCACTGTCCAAAGCAGACAGTGTGGATCTTACTATAAACGCAGTCCATATCACACTGTTTTGGCAGACCCGTATAAAATGAAAAGATTGCCAAATTTCAAAAATGAATATTTTCGCCTGGCGTGTACAGAAAAAGCCCTCAGCTCCTTCAAGTATACTCTAAATATAGATATGATCATATGGCAACGAAATACTAAATACTTTACATAGCTTCTTGTTTCTTTGTATTGTTGGTGTATAATTCATGGATCATGTTGTACGGAAATGATGATGACACCCATATGAAAAAGCTACTAATAAAATCACTACCAGTATTATCCGTTGTGTTATTTTGTTAGAATTGGGCTATAATGCTACATTATAGCCTATACTCTCCACATTGACTTCGTCTTTAAAGACACTCTAATCTCACCCCAGACAGTAACAATTCTCCCAACAAAGTGAACTTCAGGCTCCTCCTTCAATTCAAACAGAACTTCCTGTCTTAGTACTGTACTGTACACCTCTTAAGGCCTGTCCACACAGGATGCGTTGCGTCGCGTCACG
>WURT03154776.1:0-10874 GCA_009936505.3 Holothuria glaberrima | reverse complement strand
TGTCAAATAAGCTAGTGAACTTCCACAACTGTCCTCTGCTTTGTGAGCAAAGAATCTTCTGCAAAATTAAAAAGCGGCATTTCATGCTGGATTTCATAATGGCAGAATTAAGGCTAAAAATCGTAATAATTTCACCTCATATTGAGATACTTGGCACCTCTGCAATGTCCCCTTTCTTTCAGCCATTGGTCTCTAGTGAGTCCAAATGACCTTTGATCTCCACTAAAGGGATCATTGACTCAATATGAGCAATCTACATGCTTTTAAGTATGAGATCCCTCACAGTTACCTTTCTTGAGATATAGTATTTACAAGATTTTAACCTTTTTACCTCTGGTGACCCCAAAAGACCTCTGACCTCTGCAAAAAGCGATAGGAATCATTTACTCAATATGGGCAACCTACATGCTTAAAGTATGAGATCCCTCACAGTTACCCTTCTTGAGATGTAGTCCTTACAAGATTTCCGCTTTTTTACCTCTGGTGACCCCAAATGACCTTTGACCTCTGCAAAAAACAATAGGGGTCATCTACTCAAAATGGGCAATCCACATGCTAAGTATGAGATCCCTGACATTTATCCTTCTGGAGATACCATGTTTACAAGCAATTTTCAAGGTATTTAGCATTTGACCTCTGGTGACCCCAAATGACCTGTGACCTCCACCAAAAACAATAGGGATCATCTACTCAATATGGGAAATCTACAAGCCAAGCATGAGATCCCACAGAGTTACCCGTCTTGAGGTATTGTGTTTACAAGCATGCGTCACACATACACACACACATTCACATACACATCACCATAGATAGATAAACATGAGCTAAATGTGCAAATACGTGACATCGAAAGATGGACATACCATATGGTTAATGTTGACCTTTGTTTTTTCAACCTTAATTTCGAGGGCACTGGTAGCATTGCTATCACCTGAGGGTTTATTATGAAAGTTAAAAATTGCTTCCTTGATAAATATTGACATCACAATTGTCTAATGAGATCATTTGAAACTATTTTGTATATGACTGAGAGATGTCCACAATCTGTGACAGTAGATAGCTTCTGTACTGTACTTTTCCATGTTGGTGGATTCAAAGATTCTTTGTGATGTTTTCTGCATCAACTTTCTGTTTTGCAAAACATAAGTCACATATGGTCAATAACTGTGGTCCGCATAGCCTTCGTAATGACCTGGGCAAAAAACTTTATGACAAGATAAGTTTAAGACTAAAATAAAGAATGACTGCCAAAGCTGCAGTTCAATCAAAAGGTACTACCACAAGTGTACACAAAAATATGACTTGTACTTTTTGCAAAAAACCTTTGATCTTATCTCCATATATGTAAAGACACAGGGAAATGCAACATTGTACTTCACAGGTCTAAAACCAGAAATGTGAAGCGGTGTGTCTGCATATGTGAATGTTTAAATGTCAGAGAGTCTGAGTGTGTGCAAATAACAAAGTGTGTCACAAACTCCTGTAAACTGCCTGATCAGGTTCTAACATGGTGGGTACATGTCATTAAAACTTGCTTACTGTATGTGTAATTGATGTCACAGGTCAAAAGCCTGTCAAATTTTTTAAGTTTTACACTGGTTTTTTGCCAATATTTGCAGTTTATTTGAAACAGTCATTAGACCACATGATACATAGAGAACAATAACAAAGATCTTTAAGAAGTGCATTTTGGTCGCTGAAGGGCAAAGTCAATGGTCACATGAAGGTTAAAGAACAATTGCCTTTTGCTATGTAAAAAGTGTATAGTTCATCTCCAAAATCTGAAGTGAGATTAAGTACTGTAGATACTGACTATGAAAATTGGTACATGCACCATTTACGCCTATACTGTAGGTCAGCAAGGTCTAAGGTAAAAGTTCCATTTAAAATCTAACAATGGTTTCAGCCCATATCTGCATGCTTGTCAGTGTGTAAAAAATTACATCTGCAAATATGAAGAGACATTGAGAGAGATGAAATTTGCCTCTCCACAGATTGTCTCCTTGTTTATATTGTTGTTCTAGACTCTAAGGGATTAAACATAATTTTTATTGGCATTCACCCAACCTGCTAACAGCAATATGAGGCCATGCCTCATCTTAAGGAGGAGCCGAATGATTTTCACCCAATGCTACCATGATTCAGCACTCAATTTGCTTCAACTTATTTAAAGTGAAAAGGCAATTTACAATTTTCATACAAAATGCTCGAGGTCATATCAATTTATCAAAAACCATTCAAAAGGTAGGTGTTTTACTTCCGTGTGAGCATTTTCCTTGATTTATACAAAGCACTGATATACAGTATATTCGTGAGTTCATTTTCCCTGTTTTGTACATGTAGGCCTACATGTTGCAATTTGTAATACCTGAGCATTTCCATTTCTCTCTATCACTTTCATAAACCAAAACATCCATTTTATGATTCCTTGCTGAAAAGTAGTCCTTGCTATTTTTTTTCATTCTGTATGGTTCTGTCTGTCAGGGCTAGACTGTTTCAGGCATTGCTGGGGTGTCCATCATACGTGTTTTGCATTATTGTGTTTACAAGATTGTCTGTTTTTGACCTCTGGTGCTCTCTAATGATCTCTTACCTCCACCAAAAATAACAGTCCTGCCTTCCTACCAATATGAAAAATCTATATACCAAGTATGGTACTGTACTGTAAGTAACAAAAGACAAAATCTGAATAACCAAACACTGAATGAAAGAAAGTGACTTAACAGGGAATGGACCAAGACCGGCTGAATGAGAATACAAGCACTTTCCTCTACACCATTTGCAAACATAATTGTTAAATGTACATGTTGCTAATCATTGTATAGTCTTGCTTCACACAGTTTCAAAATTTAAAATCAGAATTACTACATTTGTTAACTCTATAAATTTATCTGTGGAATGGTACAAAAATTCAGTCCCCCCCTTCTCAATGGTCAAGAAATGATACAATTTGGAGGAACCACCCACTGCAAATTTAGTTTGTTTTCATAGTTTTACCTAACTGGTAACCTCAGATGACCTTCGACCTCCAAAAAGACCATAGGGTTCTCTCTAACTATACACCAAAAATGAACAGTATTCATCACCCCTGTCTTGATATATCCTGTTTTTTCAAGATTTTTGGTTTCTAACCTCTAATGACTTCAAATGACCCCTGACCTCCACCATAAACAATAGGTTGTTCCTCTCAATGTGATATTTGAGTGGACAAAATAAATGGAATGAAAAAATTGTGAATGAACACATACAAAAAGTGCACATAAACTCATTAAAAAAAAAAAAAAAACCAAGACGCATGTTTTGAAATGAACTTCATTTTGTCTGCACTTTTCAGTGCAATTTATCCACCTTTTAACATTTTATTCACCTTTCAGAGGGACAGGGGTTCTAACCCCCAGAATCTGATGGAGCAAATGCAGCGCCCATTGATTTTCATACTGTAATAGATAGGCCTATCTATGTGAAAGTGCAGTTCTGTTCAAGCTATGATGCCTCTCATGCAAAGCTTCTGTTTCAACCAGAAGTACGAGGATTCTACAGCTAGTTTATGCCTAGCAAAATGGTAGGCAAGTTATATTGTACATATGGGTTTCAGGGATCATGGCAACTATCCATCTCACCGACTAGTTCAGTCCATATCTAGGAATAATTAAGTTTTTAGACATTTTGCTTAAACAATTAACATTTAGTGTGTCATTCTCCAAATGCTACTGATTGTATTAAATAACCGGATTTTTAAAAATTGTCTCAGAAGAGATATTTTCAGAATGACACTCGATTTACCATAAAAATGTGAAATTTAAGTTTGAAATTCCCCTATAGTAACAATGGAATAGTCCGACCGGACAGAGAGTGGCCATGATCTGGTATTGGAAATATAAATTTATACTGGTTCTGCAGCCTTTTTTTGCAGCATAGGCCTAATAGTGAAATGTTTAGAAAATGGTTTAACCAGGATAAATGGTGGGCACCTACGGCTAAAAGATTATTATCAATTACTTTTCAAGTGATTCTGAATTTACAATTTATGAATTGCCTCGCTGGCAGATAATTACAGTAATTGGTAGCCTGGTGGAAAACTGTCCAAGTCCACTGGGCCTTCAATCTGGAGTGGAGGCACAGTCATTGTTATAGTGGTGGTACAGTGCATGACTTGTGTTACGGGGTGAAAGACTCAATTTGAGTCTTGTAATCATTTTTTGGGAAAGTTTGTCAATGTCCACTGAGATTTGGAGGTGCCGTCACAGTGACTCTAACTCTGGAGTCTTGTGCCCATCGGTGGTACTGTATGTCTTGAAGGGGAGACTTTGTGCCCTGCAGTTGTACCAAGCCACCTGCTTTTGAGTGGAGACCCAGTTGACAGGTCCAAGTGGCCCCATGTTGTTTGGGTCCTAGGCCTAGGCCTACAGAGAGCCTAGGCTAGACTTGGCTGCTGTAGATGTGGACTTCACCAGTTGTGACTTCACCTAGCCATGGAGATGAGTTGTTCTTCATTCATGGGCTGGGTATTCCATACTGTAGCCTAGCCTAAATTGCACTTAACTTTCCAGTATGGGCCTAGCCTAGAATACTTCACAGGGGTTTCCTACAACTTTTTTCTTCACTTACCAGCCAGACTAGTGATTCAAAATTCTGGGTAGTTTGAGCTATTTTCACTAGCTCGCCTATTTTCATATTCAAAAAGCGAAATCAAAATTTGTTTTATTCAATACTTCCTTACGAAGATGCCTGTTAACATTGGATGTGTTTTTATTGACTTCGTTCAACATGAGGCAATCACTTGGTGTCTCATATTCTTGTTAATTTCTAACTATGAATAAATAAATACACAGTACATGTGCTTGTCTTCTATGTGAAGGTACTTTTATGAATGTGAGATAACGACAGATAATAAAATCTGCTTGGACGGTTTGTAACACAATTAAAAAGTTATGAACACTGTATAGCACGCAATACATGACAAGGTCTGTCACATCTGTGTGTTAAGACTGGCAGTATGAGCTAAATTACTAATCGCAATTGCAAGGCATGATGGGATACGAATGAGAGCAACGTTACTAGTTGTTCCCTTTGAGCGTGACGGTGGCACAATAAGTTAGGAAAATTTGTACGCTTTCATATGGGAACCTTTGAATGCTTTGAGACATATGCATGAGGCCTAACTCTGATTGACTAAAACTGTAACCCTAACCCTAATCCTAACCCTGATTGGTTCTTACCCTCTGTGCTACCGTCGTAGTGCTTTTGAGAAAATGAGTAGGTCTCGTCTAGTAAATAACGAAACCAGCCTAATCGAGAAAGCTGGCATATTTGAACTAGCCTAGAACTGAAATTATTTTTTAAGCGATAATTAGGTCTGATCTAGCCCTTGAACAGGACCAGCATTACGTTCCTATACTATACAATCGTAGTTAGGAGTGACTAGGAGCCGATTACACAGTCGCATTCAGGGACTAGTCTGATCATGCGTTGCAGTTAATAATTTTGGATCGTGGCCATTGGCCCACTGTGGACAAAGGGTAGGCAGGGCTCGAATTTAACAGTTGTCTGGTCGCCCGAGACAACCAAAATTTGTGTGGGGCAACCCAACAGTACAGAGTTGGTTGTCCATCGGACGACCAAAGGTCATGGAAAGAGACAACTAATGGTTATAAAGTTACTGCAAAATTTGTTTTTTGGATAGGCTACTAAATTTTCTTTTGGAAAACCAAAAAATGGCAGACAGGATGGCCAATGAACAAACATAAAATGTTCTCAAAATGAGCCTCAGGTAGGCCTAGGCTACGTAGTCACATTTTTCAACTCGTCAACCGGACTACCAAGAGGAGGGTTTTCACGGGCCTGCTGATGTTTTCAATCACAATTGGCCATCATGCGATGGTAATTTCGAACACTGCTTCAAAAATAGGAGGGGGTGGGGTTGAAGGTCTATGCTAGGCTGCATTATCCTGAGACAATGATTATCCTACTACACTAATGCTTGCAGCAGTTTATTACTAGCTCTCAAACTGTCAAAGTTAGGCCCTAACTTAAGCCTTAGGCCTAGGCTAGTTTAGTCTCCTAATAATTTGTAGGCCTAGCACAAGCAATACGCAAACGGTAGCATGTCACCTGTTGTAATAATATAATAATAACCGATTCTCCCACATTGATCCGTAGTTTACTCAGCCGGCCGGTAAGGAACAGTAGTTAGGAACTTACACTGCACAAACTTCGTGATGACTGAGTCGAGTGTTTTCTCATACGACTTCTCGATTGTCTCAACCCCATCGTGATCGTTGATCTTTTCAGTGTTTTCCTTCTCCATTTTGACACTGATAGAAAAATTCCATGGTTTGCTGGCTGTTTGTTTTCCTCGTTTTCCAAACTTCGTCAACTGTTTGAATTGCAGGGTTCCGTGGTTCTCCTGCTTCAACCTCCATTCATAAAGTTTGCTTGCAATTAATTGTGTACGTATTACGTACGTGAGTGTATTTATTATGATACTTGTAGTAAGTTGTACCTGTACCTCGCTAGCTCAGCTCTCAGGTTGCGTATGCAGAATATGCACTCGTAGAATAAAACACAAACAGTACAGTAGGTACCACAATGCACACTGCAATGAACATGACCGTGTGCGTTTACGTACGTACTAGTTCCCGCGAAATCATTGTTTACAGCTGACAAATTCTACGGAAGTTCTAACAAACCATTACAAAACTTTTAATGATACACTTACGTCAATGGCGAAGAGTGAGCAAAATCTTGTGCACCATGTTAAAGGGCAATTCTCGTCATTCCAGACAGTTCCAATTTCCCAACTACTAAAGAACTTGAAGCTCCTCCCATAACTGGGTAAAGCTCCTCCTTGTGCAGACACAAACCTATTTCACTGCTTAAGGCCATGTCCTGGTAGGAATACAAGGCGATTAAGAGTAATCCAAACAATCTCTGCCAGTGGCATACCCAGGATTTCTCTCAAGGGGGAGGGGAGGGAGAGGTGTGGAATGCGAGCTACTCTGCATCTCTTGAATTTTCAAACTTTACTCTCAATCAAAGAGCAGTCACCAACTGAGAATTTTGATACCCCCACACTATAATATACTTTAGGGTGATGAATCCGTCTTTAAATGCAGAGACACCCTATCTCATCTGCTCATTGAAAGGTATGATTCTACAATGAGGAGCTCATGCTGAAGATTTTATGTCTTACTTCTACACATGGATACCTGCCTGGCAGAACGACTTCAGTGGGAGAACGGAGTTGCATTTTACTAGGGTGGGACTTGGCTAGCATTTACTATCAGTTCATATCATATCTTCAGACCACACTTGGACCAGGGTAGCTCCATGGTCAGACCATAGAGTAAAAGTGAGGCATGCAAAGTGGTGCGCATAAAGTGTACACTTACACATATAGATATTTGGACCACGGCACTGTAACAGCTTGATGGCACACGGCACACTGGGCAGTTGTCGTGGCCAGGTCATTCTAGGGGCCTCAAAATTTAACTTTGGAAATAAAACTTTAATAATGTTTCTAGTATTAAATAGGGTCATCTTTTTATGCAAAAAGACTCCTGAATCTGGACCATACAGTTAATAGACCTTCGGGAATCCTCAATTTTTGCTACCCGACACATCCAACACAACAGCAGTGTAGCACTCTATACCAGTTCTTGCTTTTTTCTCGTGTACATGGTTGTAACCAGTTTTCTGGGTCACCGTCCATACCATTTAAATTTCAACTTTCCATACATTACATATACGTATTTTTATTAACTTGTGCTCCTTGAAAGAAAGGGAAAAGTGAATTAAAATTACAAGTCAATTTGCGTAAAAATTGGTGTCAAATAACGATCCGCACCATTTGATTACTGTTTTACCATGTTTTCTTCAGAAGACGAGATTCTTCACCGATGGCAGTCATATCTCACATTTTCTGGAATAATTATAACTTTGTATCTTTACTTTTTAGCCTGAACACAAAAATCCTGCACTTATATGCAGGGGCGTAGAATTTATTTTCAACTTTGGTGGGGTGGGGGTGAATTATTGCAAACCAAGAAAATGTTCACGCGAAGCGTGCACGGCAAGGGCGAAGAGCGAAGCCCATAAAGGGTGGGATCTAGGGGCCACTAAAGGGCCCCTGGTGGGATCCAGGGGGAAGTCCCGGTGGAGGTCCAGGGGGCAAAGTCCCCTGAAGCTCCTGGTTTTAATGTCTCAGAATCCACAAGAAGACTGTTTTAAGGAGTAAATTTCAGAGGTAATGTTCTTGGGTACTGATATATTTATATATTTAGGATATGCCATTTTGAGCACCAAATTCATCAATATGCTGCACTGTAATAAAATTGTACAAGACTTATAGGTTCATCCCAGATAACTAGAATTTGAATTCTTAGGCCATTACAAGACCTGCAAATTGGCTTGAGATTACCAGATTATTTGCAACTTTATGCCTTGAAAATAACTCAAAAGTCTTACCTAAGCTGGATTTCTTACGCAGTCTACAGAAAAAGGAGAAATAGTTCTCAAATTTTACGCCAGACTCTTGAAAAAATCTTTAGGTATCAGTTAAACCTAGTACTTACAGGGATTGTCACAGTCAATAAATTACCTTTGTAACAAGGGTATGTGACAGACTGAAACAGTCCAACATTAGAACTGTCACGGTCGTAATATGACTTAGTCCTATATTAGTATATGATCCTCTGAACCTCAGTCAACTTGACCGCTTGGAATCTGCAATTTAAAATACCTGCAACCATCATCAGTGGAAATACGCCTAGGGATGAAGCAGAGATAGAAGAATTTCTTACGAAAATAAAGAATAAAATGTATTTTCCAGCATACAAGTATCTGGAAACTGTAGTGCCGTAGCCTGGGCAAATTCTCTAGGGGGCAGTTCATTTGATGACACTTCATATTCAGCGGATCACCAAGTGGCGTGCCTACAGATAGTTGGCACCCAGGAGGGTCCTTCCTTTTGAGTCCTGTCCATGAGTGCCATCATGGGGGAGTGTGCTTAGGGGGAGTGGTACATGTAAAGCATGGCGTGCATAGGTACAAAATTGTGCTGTCGTTTGCAAAGCCTTGAACTGATCATATCTTTACATATTGTCCTTTTATAGTGATATTCTTCCTACTATGGCTGGGCGTAGTAAGTCAAAAGGTGCTCTCTAAGAGAAGGGGATGACACTGTATATATAACACTAAAAGATTTTTTTCTTTGTGAGATGGTTTGGATAAAAAGTGGTGCTATCTTTGATGAAGCTTCTTAAAACGTAGAATTGATTATATGTGTAGGATCCCTCATTATTTAGTGATTTTCTTTTCTATCTTGGAAAGCCCGGGATGTTGAAGGGGATGTTGCCTCAGGGTGAGGGATGAAACCTCTACCCTTTGAGAATTTTTTCTTGTTCTAAGCCTCCCGAGATCTAAAATGGTGTTATCTTTGAGAAGCTTTGGACTGATAATATGATCAGAAATGTCAATTATGAATTGAATTTGTCGGCTGTGGCATGGCATCTGTGCAAGGATGGTACCCAGTGCCAGCTTCCCCTAGCGCTCTTAGTACGCACACCACTGGGGGAACCACCATCGGTTGACGCGTAGCCGTAGTGTACGCCTGCAAGCAAACGTTCTGTCGAAATGTTTTCCAGATGGAGGGATGACACATTCTGAGACATTAAAAGTTGTATGTAAATATTCTTCAATTTAAGATAATTTCATTCTTTAGAAACAAGCTCAGATTTCAAGAAGAAAAGTTAGATTTGATTTAACGGGGAAAAGCGTTCACCCCAATCTGAATGAGTGTACCCGGGTATCCTATTTCATGAATGGCTTTTGAGGATCAGGTCACAGCATGTTTCTCTGTCTCATTGAGTTGTGAGATTCACGTAGAGAGTAACTCTTTGGTTTACCTTGAATATGCAAAACCTATGTTATAACATATCAAGAAAGGTACTTAAAGTAAAATAAGAGGGCATTTGTGAGATTTAGCTGTTGTCTCAAAATAGGTTTTCGGTGACTGATTATGACCTCCAAATTGAAAGTTACTTTACAGCTCATTTGAGTTTAGCTAATTATTTAAGGAAACCGTAGGCTGTTTTATCTTTAGCCAACGTATGTGCTGCGGGTGTATTCAAGCGATGTATCTTGTAAGAGAAAGATGGTTCTTTCGTTAGGAGGAGAAATCCGCCTGATTATACATGCACGTCGGGGGTCCGGGGATCTCCCCGGGAAAATTTGGAAAAAAGGAGCCCTGGTATGCGATTTCCCAGGTTTTGGGGCCTTAAAATCATAAATTTGGACAGAGATATTTCCAGAATTTTAGTATTTTTTCTTAAGTAGGCCAACTTTCATTTTCGGTTTGGAAATCACAGGGGGCAGTTGCCCCCTTGCCCCCCCCGGCAGGCTACGGCCCTGGACTGTAACATTGGGGGTAGATTACATGGACCATCCCCTATTCAAATGTTGCGAAATATATCCCCATCTATAGGGATCTACGCTCATGCTTTTATATATTTAAAACGTCTTCAGAGGTTCTTGTAATGCAATAAGAGAAAATCTGCAAGAGTTTGCTAATTTTTCAAAGCAAATTTTTGGGACGTCTGCCTATTGCCTTTAAGCTCTGGCAGTAGACTGTAGTGTACTCAAAATAATTTGTTTCTCATAGAAGTAAGTTTGAACCAATCACATTTTGTAATAAAGCGGGTTTCATGCATTCTAATACATGATGACACTGAAATGTAACTGGATTATTCCTAACTTCTCAAGCATCTCCAGTATACCACAACTTCAAAAGCAGTCTGGCAAGATTTAAGGAATAAATCGCATTTGGCGAACTATTATTGGTGAATAAACCGTCGAGACTCCAAATTTGACAAAAT